>CAIGQZ010032545.1:340700-359736 GCA_903798205.1 Danio tinwini
CGCAACCACAGGCTGTATTCACCGACAGCCAGGGGTCTGACTGAACTCAACAACACAATGCCTGACAAACAAGAGGAGAGGGAGAGATTAATAACAGTGCTAGAACAGAACAATACTGCTAATGCTAGCTGAACTAGTCTTACTGTTGGAGTCGCTGGTGATTGTCCAGTTGCTTTTAAACTCTTCCTGGAGCTCTGTAGTGAAGGGTGGGCCGTTTTCTGACTCATCTGCATCTATGATGGTCAGACGGACAGGTTTTGGTGCTGTTAAACATATTTGGACTTTGTGCTGCTCCAAAACTGGAGGGTTGTCATTAACATCCAACAGCTTAATCATGAATGTGCCTGTTCCTGTGGTCGGGTCATCATCTACAGAAATAAATGCAGAAACATACTTGAAGGTTTGAATCCGAGTGACACCAAAAGCATCAAGTTTTGTTTAAAATTGCACATTATTTGTTCTTTAAAACACAAGTTTTAAAAGTCAACATCAGATGTGTTTCAGGTAACATACAACAAGTGAGTTGATGATGCAAATTTTATAGAATTAATTCATGTCATCATTTACTCATCATCCACTTGTATAAAAACTGTATGAGAGTCTTTCTTCTGCTGAACACAAAAGAAGATATTTTGATGAATGTTCGTCTCTGAACAGTTGATGGTCTCCATTGACATCTATGAAATACTATGAAAGTCCAAGATGACCAAAAACTGGAAGTGGAAGTTAATGGTGATAAATCTTTCTGGAAGTGAACCGCTCGTTTAAGCACCTAGGCATTAATAATGTGTAAACTGATTTAAATTACCATCATCGAATGCAAGTACTAAGACCTTGTACTGTCCGTCTCTTATGAATTGAGCTTCTCTGTCCAGCGAACTGCTGATTGTGATGAGTCCAGTGTCTTCTTTGATCTCCAGCTAGTTTGCTAAATCTTCCTGTAACTTATATCTGATATCAAAAACATAAGACAAGAACATGATATACAGTTGTGCTTATCAATACATTATATATATATATATATATATATATATACATATACACACACACACATTAAAACACAAAAAGCTGGATCCTCAAAAATAGCATCACCATGGCTTGTGTGTACTATGTAATCTTTGGAGTTATATTTAAAAACTAGAAATAACACAATTATAAACTGTGCATAAATGAAATAACATGTAATAATTTAACTTCACCCAAAGTTCTCAGAACCTGTTAGTGTTTTATGACTTAGAAAAAAAGTTTGAGTGATTTTTTGCAATAATAATTCACTTTATAAAATAAAAGAACATACTAAACATAAAGCTAGTATTTAGCTGGAACATTCAGCTAGCATTTCAACTTTTATTCATTCAATGACACATTGCAAAAAGAATCACTGATAAATATTGCTTTAATATTGCAAAGCAGATAAATATTGATATTGCAATTGTTAATTAAATTTCAATACTGGTCATCATTAAATCTTGTACAGCAATAAAGGCTGGTCATGTCAGCTGGGTAATGAAAAAAAAAAACATATGATTGTGTGTATAATTGTGTTGTTTGGTGTTTGTATGCATGCATGTAACATCTTATTTTCTGCGCTCTATTAGGGTCGGTGGCTGTATATTTGGAGATTGTGTTGCCCACAGGATGGTCTTGGTGGATTATGATGTTTTTCTGGAGGATCAAAAACTGGAGATTCATTTACGTCAAGCACTGTGATGGTGACGATAGCAGTAGAGATGGACAAAGAAATGACAAAAGGAGCCTCGTTCTCCACCATTACCAGCAGAGAGAAACTGTTGGCCTGTTCAAAATCCAGAGCCTGAAAAAATACAGGGAAATCAAACATTTGTATGTTTGACCACGTTTTGTTCTACATATATTTGACAAAAAATAAAGTAAAAAATAATAGTATTTTAACAGTATTACTGTTTAAATTAACACTGTTCCATATAATTAATATTTTAAAACGTAATTTATTCCTTTAAAATGGCAAAGCTGCCATTATTCCAGTCTTCAGTGACATTTACGGTCACGTTTGATTCATTTATATTCAATATTATATTTTTATTCAAAAATATTTGGCCCAATATGTTCTTGCTCAATATAAGGTTTATTACAAAAAGCATTGTTTCTCTACTGTACAGTCTCAATGTGTTGAATTTTGTGGTATATGAGTGCACTGTATACACACTTTTAACGTAGTGATGAAGCCATCCATCCCATTGCGGTCAGTACTGATGTTGAAGAATCCTCTTTCATTGCCTTGGATGATGGTAAACTTTGACATGGAGTTCACAGTTAGAGGCTCGTCTTTATCATTGACGGTCAGCCTGGCAACAACTTCTCCAGCTATATTTTCCTTTACTGTTTCAGAATACTATAAAAACACACATCAACAGAAATTACATTAGCTACTCTGTGCCAGATTGAAAATACACAGCCATTGCAAAAACCAATGGCATTGGTTTCAAAGGAATCCGAAGACCATTTTTTACTTGTTTCTATGGTACACAGGTGCACAGTAACAATCATTTCATAGTTTTTAAAACCTTTTATTAGTAATACGATTAAATTGATACAAATCAGGAGGTAGTGCTGTCACCTCACAGCAAGAACGTCGCTGGGTCGCAGGTTCAAACCTCGGCTGGGCTGGGTCTGTTGGCGTTTCTGTGTGGAGTTTGCATGTTCTCCCTGCGTTCGCGTGGGTTTCCCCCGGGTGCTCCGGTTTCCCCCACAGTCCAAAGACATGCGGTAGACTAAATTGGTCGTAGTGTATGAGTGTGAATGAGTGTGTTTCCCAGAGATGGGTTGCGGCTGGAAGGGCATCCGCTGCGTAAAAATTGTGCTGGATAAGTTGGCGGTTCATTCTGCTGTGGCGACCCCAGATTAATAAAGGGACTAAGCCGACAAGAAAATGAATGAATGATACAAATCAATATTTACTGTGATGATTCTTCTTGATCACACTTGCAATTCATTATGGCATGTTGGTTATATGATTCTAGGGCAAATATTTTCAAAACTTTTTCAAATTTGTCTTGCACTATACATTTATTTGATGAATGCATGGATTATTTTTTATTAAGATATATTTAGAGAAGTCAGATGTGCAGGGCAATCAAAAATCCTCATCAATCCAGCATCAATGTAATATAGTTTTCCCAATAGTATCTGAATGCAGCCTTTATGATGCAAGCTGAGATTGTCAGACACAATGCACTAAATGGAGCTAGTGACGTCACTGTAAGGGGTGGGGTTAGGTGAGCACATCAAAAAGCACTGGATGCAGCTCAGATTGCATCTGCACAGAGTCTGCAACCAGACCCCTCTCAGTTTTCCATTAAATGACATCATGTGCATCTCAAAATGTTGTTAATGTACATTATGAGTTGCGGAATGTAGGTTGAATAAGTACCTTCATATGTGCAGAGAGTAATAATATTAACTGCACATTACTTTTTGCAGAAAAAATAAGTTGATAAGATTCAGTGATTAGATTTTGGACTGTTTCCGTGATCATTCTGCTTTACTTTAAGTATGCACAGCCTATCTAAAGTTAGTGGTTTACCTATCGATATACAGTACGTTTAATCAGATAAGCAGAGGCAAGATCATTACAAATTTAACCTAACATACATGTACACATATGTGCAAGTAATACATGTCACTGTATACATTACTGTTTTTACTAATTGTGACCTAAAACTGAACTTCACAGAGAGTTTGATTATTTTGAATATTATGTGCTCTCTGATGTCAAATCTCATTTTGTCAGACAAACAAATCATTAAGTGGAGTTAGAAGATTAACAGGGAACTAAAATACTTCGAAAAGGTTTAAAGTAGCCAATGACATAGGGAATATACAAAATGTATGTCTACTCTTTCTAAAATTCTGTTAGAGATAGAAATCAGAAAACACACCTTGTTTGTTATCTTTATTTTATAAAAGCAGGTATTTTTTTTAAGTTGACCATTTTATTATTGTGAATGTTATAGAAATGTCTGTTAGACCAAAAATTACAGTACTTATGTTGATAAAATTAGTATTTTATGTTCATTCTGCTGCTATTAGAAAATACACGAAAATGCATTCATTGAGTTCTTAGTTTGATTTTATGTTGTAATTTTGAGCACCCATATGTGATTTGCCATTCTGCTGACATTACGTGCAAAGTTGAGCATATCATCCAAAAATAATGTGAACCAACAACTGAAGTGAAACACTGTCACTGGCAATATTTTTTAGCCATGGCTGTAGCTTAAAAATAGATGAATGAACTCACATTTGTTGAGCTGAACAGCGGTCGATGATCATTGCTATCAGTGATTTTGATGGTAACCATACAGGTGGATAAAAGACCGTGACCATCCATATCTGCTGCTTCTACAGCCAGGTTATATACAGCATCAGTCTGTTGGTGAAGATAATGGTTACGAAACAATTATTTAATAATCACCATCATTTCTAAAAATGAAAGTATAGTAAAAAATGTATTACGTTTTTTTTTTTTATCAAAATAAAATGAGAAAATAATGAGGAGAAAATCAAGTGTGTGTGTGTGTGTATTTAACACGTCATGTTTTTTTTTCCTGGGAATATTATTTCTAAAGGAGCTGTTGACATGAAATTGAACCAGATTTTGGTAAAAACCCCAACAATGCAAACATAAAAATAAAACAAAACAAACAAAAAAAGTACAAACAGTTGAGGTCAGAATTATTAGCGCCCTGAATTATTAGGCCCCCTGTTTATTTTTTTCCCCAATTTCTGTTTAACAGAGAGAAGATTTTTTCCAACACATTTCTAAACATATAGCTTTAATACCTCATTTCGAATAACTTATTTTATTCAACTATATTTCACAATATTTATTTTATCTTTGCCATGATGACAGTAAATAATATTTTACTAGATATTTTTCAAGACACTTCTATATAGCTTAAAGTGACATTTAAAGGCTTAACTAGGTTAATTAGGTTAACTAGGCAGGTTAGGGTAATTAATTAGGCAAGTTATTGTATAACAATGGTTTGCTCTGTAGACTATCGAAAAATAATTAATAATAAATAATTTTGACTTTAAAATAAGACTTTCTTAAAAAATATATATATATTATCAGACATACTGTGAAAATTTCTTTGCTCTGTTAAACATCATTTAGGAAATATTTAAAAAAGAAAAAAAATCTAAGGGGGCTAATAAAACTGTATATGGAGAATGAAGTCTAATGCGATGCTCAGGTGTGAGTTTTTCATAGACTTCCACAGAGTGTAAAAATCTTGATGGTTTTGCGGGTCTCGTCTATTAAATCTGATCTTTATTTTGTATTTTATATTGGATTCAGGTCAGGTGATTGGCTGGGTCATTCTACAGCTTGATTTTCTTTCTCTGAAGGCCTTTAAAGTTTTCTTGGCTGTGTTTTGTATCATTTTCTTGCTGAAATGTCCACCCTGGTTTCATCTTCATCATCATGCTAATGTAGATGTTGGATTGAAGCAGCTGATATTCATTTACACTGAGGAAGGGCAGAGGATTGCTGAAGAACTACTGAGAGATTTCAGCTGCTGTCTGGGCTTTCACTGCCTTTCTACACCACCCTTTCTTCATGTGTTCAATACCTTTTTCTTGTGCCATTTCATTATTACGCATAACTTAATTTGTTAACTAATTAGTTTTGTTTTCATATTTAGAAATATGTTTTCTGTCGGCGCCAATAGCATAGTGGTACTGTGCTCTGACATACAGCACCGGTATATATATATATATAAACACTCTGTATTTAAACAAAAGACAGTCTCAGTTCCTAAAGTCAGACATTAGAATAAAAAAGGTTATCTAAATTACAATACAGCTAAATACATAATTTGTAACATATACCTGTAATATTTTTGCCATTATTTAATTGTAAATCTTCACTAGATTGTTCTGTAAAAAGTTTATGCTTAAATATGAATAAATAATGTTTTGTTTTTGTCTATACATCTATTTTATGTCATAAGTTGAACATAGTGATCATTGATTTAAACGAAACTTAAGTGCCCAGACTTTTGGTTGATTAGGAAAACTCCCTCATATAAAACCAATTCAGTTTTAATACCTCTCTGTCCAGAATGCCCATCACTGCCAGACTGATGACTCCAGTGGTTTGGTCAATGTGAAACACTCCACTTTTGGGCTCCTGTTTCAACAGTTTGTAACACACAATGCTGTTTGAAGATGTGGGGTCATCCAAATCCTTTGCCTTCACTAGCAAAACAGGCGTATCTGTATGAGACAGCATTCATTCTTCTTCATATTTAGCAACACAAACAATTTTGTTTAATCATGTAATATTTGAGATGCTGGCTTTTAAACACCACAGGTCACTCACACTGTATTCTTCAGTTTTCTCTCTGTCCAAGGATTTGGTGATCCACAACATGCCTGAATATTTGTCCACTGTGAAAAGATTTATGGGAGGCTTGTTGGCTCCAGCGCCTGTGATTTCATAAATCATAATCATGGAATCAGGAGCGGTGGATTTCAACTGAGGAGCAAAAACATAGAGTAAAGATTAGACAGAAGACCATGACATGAACATGTAAATAAAATCACAACATATAAACAAACAGAGAGACATACCTTTGTTACTTGCTTTGGGAATGGGCCTTTGTCATTTTCTGATATGCTGACATGGGGAATCAACCAGTTTCTCTTTTTTAAATGCATGCTGTTATATGGTACAGAAATTACCTCTATCAAAGCATGATGGGTTTCTGGTGTTATGGTACTCTTAATGAAACAAATGCAGTTCAAATAAATATGCACTTGCTTCAAAATATTAAAGTAATAGTGTAAAGTTGTTATGAAAAGCAATTAGACACTTAAACATTAAAAGTGGCCTTTATTTTGAACAAGATAAAATTAGTGTGTAAATATATATGTGCAATCCATATACCTGATAAGATGGGCTGCTGTTTCTCTGGTCAGACAAGAACCGTTCATGTTGATTCACATTCATAAGAATGTCACCTGTTAAAACAGATTAAGCATGCATGATTTTAAATCAGAATAAGCCAAGAGGTAAAATCTATTGATTTAGGTAAAAGTAGGAACAACACTGTTTACATTTTTATTGTTTTGCGCAACAAAACAGATATCATTCACTTTATGGAATTATACTATACATGTACTGTAGCGATTAAGTGAAGAAAATAATGTACACACACACATAATTAATAAAAATGCAACCACTTACCAGTGACAAAACACATATGAAACTTCCATAAGCGCATCCCTTCATGCTGTAATGTACTAAAAAATACATGCAATATAAACAGAACAACTGAGCTAAAAATGAAGCTAAACTAAATATGAAACTCAATCCAGATAGAGAGCTTCTTTCTGTAAAGATGTGGAAACACTTCTGAAATACTGATTGGATATGTAAGATTATGTCAAGGGTTTCTGCAGTTTTTACAAATATGTCCTTTTAAGGATTTAAGACCAGTTAAAGAAAAAACTGAAAGGGACACATAAATATGGTCTTCAAATATAAATTTCAAGGAAGCACACAATGAATTATATTACAGCAACACTTAAAAGAGTTTAAAGCAAGTTCCGGTAACACTTTATAATAACTAAACACTATGAACCATTTATTAAGCATTAGCAAATAGTGAATTAATTATCTGTTAAGCATTAACTCTAAATTATTAACTGTTAGTAAGCAGTTTATAACTGCAGCTACAAATGCTACATTCTAGACTTACAACCACATTTATAATGTGCTTACTAATTGTACTTTCATACTTTGTTATTTATTTATTTTTCATTACTAAATTAAGTATTGCATTATTTACAAACCAGTTATTTAAGCATTGTTGGTTGTTTTTTAAGATAATTCAGAATGAGTTAGTAAATGATTAATAAACCTTTCAAATTAACGTTTATAATTCTTATTATTCAGGCATATACTAATAGTTAATTTGTATGTTAATAAATGCTTTATTAAGTCAACTTCATTCAGTTTTGTGACCTATTCTAAAGTGAGGACTATTTATGCTTTATAAATCCTTTATAGATGACAATTAAAGGCTTAGTTATATTCTAAAAAGAAAAAAATTAATTAAACGACTTTATAAATTACTATTCATTTGAAGATCCACAAATGAAACTGTATCAAATAAAAATAAATCTTTGCAACCTTATCTAAAATAAAAATATTAGTTTAAACATTGCATCCTATTATATTGTTAAATTATTATATTGTTGTTTTATCCAATTTTAAGTCGTATTTTGACACTCCTGTTATGCAGCAATGTTTAAACTTTACAGTAATTTTACTTTTTAGATTGCAATGATTATTGTTCAGGTGAAATTTATAAAGCATAAATAGTCCTCACTTTAGATTAGGTCACAAAACTGGATGAAGTTGAGTTAATAAAGCATTTATTAACATACACAATAACCATTACTATACGCCTGAATAATAAGATATATAAACGTTGAATTCAATAGTTTATTAATCATTTACTAACTCATTCTGAATGATCTTAAAAACCATCAACTAAATACAAATGGTTTGTAAGTCAAGAATACAGCATTTGTAGCTGCAGTTATAAGCTGCTTACTAACGCTTATCAATGTAGAGTTAATGCTTAACAAATAATGAATTCTCCTGATGCTAATGCTTAGTAAATGATTTATAGTGTGTAGTTATTATAAAGTGTTACCCAAGTACCTTTAAAAATATATTACAACAAAGAATTTGATTAGTTATCAATTGTAAAAGAAAAACAAACACCTCCGGTTTTAACACACATTTATTTTACAGTGCCTTCAACAGGACAATTCGTATATTTTATACATAGTTTAGCACATCAATAGCATATGAGACCTTTGATAAAAACACATATCAAACAAAAAAGGGTACATAAATACTTACTTATAAGTACATACATACATTTAATACATAAGTAGTGTTATTCTTCCTAATGTGTTAACCCAATAACTCAGCATAGTATATGTTATTTCTCAGTAAATGCAGCTATGAAAAGCCACTAGGAAATTCTCAGTTCTTTGAATTTAATAGATATGGTTACTTGAGTAAAACCTTAACATCAGTTTTATTCTATATAGGTCTAATAACTTTTCTTCAAATAAATATACTATAATGTAGAGAACTTTTTTTCTCTCCAAAAAATAACAATTAGTCAGAAAAATAAACATTTTCATTTGTTGATTGAACCAAATACTGATTTCTAAGCTCTTCTGAAGTAAAAAAAAAAAAAAAAAAACATTGGCATTTATATAAAATAAATTTACTCTTCTTTATGTACCTAACTATCTAAAGAACCTGAGCATTTTTATCTCATCATTTTTTCCATATCTGTATTGCATGGCAGTCAAGTGAAACCCTTGTATAAACAACTAATATAAACACTGCAAAATAAATCTCTTATTTACATTTGACACTAATAATGAAAGGATGATCATAAAAAAAGGATGTGACTGTGTAAAAAAATACCTGAAAATCTATCTTTTCCAGATAATGGATTGGATTATTTCAGAATTAGCTTTAAAAATGACAAACTGTTCCTCTTTCCAACAGGGAAAACCACCAACAATCTAGAATGCATGATTATATAGTGTCATGGCTTTGCAATCAAAAAATTGTAAAGTTGTTATAAAGGAACTCAATGGGGCAAAAACAGCCACCAACATAACGAAAGGGTAATCAATTTGCCCAGAGTGTATTGCTGAGTTTACATTTTCAAAACATTTTGCCAAAATACGTGTCAAAATAAGGTTTGTCACCAAAAATTCTATTTGCTGAAACAGAGAAATTTGTGGCCAAAATAAGACTCAAAATTACCCCAAAGTGGATGAAAACGAACTCAACAGCACACAAGGGTTAATAATGCCTCCGGTCCACTATAGCTACTAAACACGCCCATTACTGCAGATTGGCTGAAAATGTGTTTAGGTAGACAATGCGGTCAAAACCATTTTTAAAGGGCACCTATGGTGAAAAATCTCCTTTTCAAGCTGTTTAGACAGACATATGTGTATGTATGGAATATAGACCATCATATTGGGGTGATATACAGTACATCCATCTGTAAATAGTACATCCATCTGTAAATATCACCATAGTTTTTCTATAACTGCACTTTATAACTTATACCTGTATCCTGCACTTGCTGCTATTGCACTCCTGGTTAGACCTAAACTGCATTTCGTTTCCTTGTACTTGTACATGTGTGATGACAATAAAGTTGAATCTAATCTAATCTAATATAAACACACCTAGTGCTTTTTTTTCAGTTTAACAACATAAAAACGGTGGACCAATTGGAGCGGTTTTGAGACTGACCGCAACTTGACGTAGGAGCCCGCCCACCGAATTGATTGACAGCTGTGTATTAATATGTCTCTGTAGTAACGTGTATAATCATATCAACCAGACACAGGACCAGGACGTGCGCACACTAAGCAACCATAAATAAAAGTCTGTTCAGTTTAGGATCATTAATCATCATCAAATGTGATCGAGAGTGAGTTTTACAAGTTTAAAATGTTTTAAAACAGTGCATGTGTGTAATAAATTACAGCGATTTACTTCAGCTTTACTTCATCAACACAGCCGCGTGTCAGTACAATTATAAAAGACGCTTCAATCCCAGTTTGTGGACGTTAAATCAGGTTTATTTTGTACATTAACATAACAGATATCCATACAGCAGTGCATATTAACCTGTATCCTGACACATTTGCGTGCAAAAACAGTGCAAAGCTGTGTGTGTGCGTGAACTTTGTAATGACATTGTGTGTGACTCATCCTTGCAACTCCACAACATGCATCAAATACTCATTGGTAAAGTTCTTACTGTAGGTTTTCCTTACAAAAGTTATGTGAGATCTTATTCCTTCCTGTTTGCCTGTTGTCTGATGCAGCCGAGGGAGCCGCTGCCAGGAATGTGGAAACGGTGGGCGTGAAGGACTAGCCTTAAAGGCGCAGTACACAAAAACCGCTAGCTGATGCTAAATGCTACAAAGTAGAAACTTATGACAGGTATAATAAAAGATCTGATGGGTGTTTTGAGATGAAACTTTAAAGACACATTCTGGAGACACAAAAGACTTATATTAAATCTGAAAAAAGTGGTAACCTAGGTGCCCTTTAAAATATTGCTTAGTACACCTTTCAAGTCTGCATGAGCTGAAAGCTGCGACCATTTTTTAATTATTTTTGTATTGTGAAGCAGTTTCTATAGAAATGGAATATTAAATGAGAAAACAGAGGGCGTGGCTTGTTTTTTCTACTGCGAGCTGATTGGATGCAATAAAGTAGACATTTCATGCAAAAAGGCCATGCTTCGTCCCAATTAGCATACTATCCGTCCTAAACAGTATTTGAAAATAGAATTAGTACACGGATAGGCAAACTCGGTCCTTGAGGGCCGGTGTCCAGCACAGTTTTGCTCCAACACTAATCAAACACACCTGAACATGCTAATCAGTGTCTTCAAGATCACTAGAAATGTGTTTAATTAGAGTTGGAGCTAAACTGTGCAGGACATCAGCCCTCCAGGACCAAGTTTTCCCACCCCTGAATTAGTATGTCCCAAATCGTAGTATGTTGAAAAAGTATGCCAAAGGTTCCCGGATGGTTTACTATTTCCGGTCAAAACTTTAAGTGTAACTGTCCATACTCTAACCGCTGATATTGCCCACAGTACATTGCGCGTTGGAAGTGAATTTGATTAGATCAACAAACGAGGGTGAAAAGTGTAAATAAACTACAAACATGATGGGCGCGCAAGACCAACCGTCAAGTAGAGAGGATTCTGTAAAGATGTTTGTATGACTGTTAATTAGCCTTTAACACCATCGTCCCATCACTGCTCGAGAACAAACTGACCCAGCTGTCTGTCCCTAGCTCTGTCTGTCAATGGATCACCAGCTTTCTGACAGATAGACAACAGCTAGTCAGAATGGGCAAAATCACATCCGACAGCCGCACCATCAGCACTGGTGCCCCCCAGGGATGTGTTCTCTCCCCACTGCTCTTCTCCCTGTACACAAACGACTGCACTGCAAAAGACCCCTCCATTAAGCTCTTGAAGTTTGCGGATGACACTACTGTTATCGGCCTCATCCGGAACGGTGACGAGTCTGCATACAGACAGGAGGTGGAGCGGCTGGCTTTATGGTGCAGATACAACAACCTGGAGCTGAACACGCTTAAAACAGTGGAGATGATAGTGGACTTTAGGAGAAACCCCCCTGCACTCCCCCCACTCACCATCATGAACAGCACTGTGGCTGCAGTAGAGTCATTCAGGTTCCTGGGCACCACCATCTCTCAGGATCTGAAGTGGGACATTCACAGAGACTCCATTGTAAAGAAAGCCCAGCAGAGACTGTACTTCCTTCGTCAGCTGAGGAAGATCAACCTGCCACAGGAGCTGCTCGTACAGTTCTACTCAGCTGTCATCCAATCCATCCTCTGCACTTCAATCACCGTCTGGTTCAGCTCAGCTGCTAAAACCAACCTCCATAGACTACAGCGAATAGTCCGGACTGCTGAACGAATCACTGGCACTACCCTTCCTACACTTCAAGAACTGTACTCTTCCAGAGTGAGTAAAAGGGCTCGTAAAATCACTCTAGACGCCTCACACCCAGCACACTACCTGTTCGAACTGTTACCGTCTGGTCGGCGCTACAGAGCACCAAGCACAAAAACAGCCAGACACAGGAAAAGTTTCTTTCCTCAGGCCATCTACCTCATGAACAGCTAAATATTCCCCTACTGTGCAATAAACGAGCAATACTTTCTCATACGCACTTGTACACAGCACCTTATAACCCATATATTTACAACATATCTGTACATACAATTCAACATCTAGATCTTTTTGACTAACTGCATCTCTGTTTAATGTTTAATGTTTATTGCCTTTTCTTTCTTGTATTTAATTTTGTGTTGTCACTCGTCACTTTATGTACACTGAAAGCTTCTGTTGCCAAAACAAATTTCTTGTGTGTGTGAAGCACACTTGGCAATAAAACTGATTCTGATTTTGATTCTGATTAATATCTAGCCAACTGGTAAATATTTAAATCGCGTTGTCTGTGTTATATTTTATCTGCAACAACAATACTGAACTTCTACAAAGACGTGTTCGGACATTAACATCGGAATGCATAATTATCCAAAGACCTGAGGAGATTTCTTTGCATGAAAGACTCGTGAATGGCAGATTAACCTGCTGCTGCTTTTCCAATAAGGTAGGAAATTAAATACAATAGAAATGTGGATGTGTGAATGATTGACAAGGCTCATAAGCAACACAATGATCTGTTAACGAGGAAGTAGTATGTCCCAAAGCTTGCATACTCTTCTGTTACACACTCAAAAGTATATATTTTTCCTTCGTTAAAAAGTACATACTTTTATGGCGACGTTTAAGTATGCGCATTGGGACGCAGCAGATGAAAAGGGTTTCAGAAGTGTTATGTCAACCTAACAGACACCTCACCTCCTCACCATTTCTGCTTGTTGTCAAAACTGACAGTTGGAGGGGCGTGGTTTAGTATGTTAGCTACGCCTAACACCTCAGACAGAACTAATCTGAGAATTAAACTAAAAACAAACAGGAAGTGCATTTTCAGATTTTAGTTTTAGATTACAAAGGCAAACATTTTTTTTCTTAATGACATGCACAGATGAATTTATACACTACCAAACTAGCAATGTGAGCTAACAAAATAAATATGATTAGTTTTGAATTCATTTGTACTCTCAAAAGGTACACATTTTGGGCCTTACATTGTATTTTAGTATATTATCGCGAGTACATACAGTAATATGACTACAAAATGCAGGTTAAAAGCGTAATTTTTGCATTTATAGAATATATTAATGCCTACAACTTTTGCTTTAGAGTGTGATCGGAGCGTATTTCACTCATCTTGTCTTCCTGTATACAGATCAGCAAGTCTCCTGAATGGGGGTCCCCAATTGTGCAGATCCTGGAAGTCCAGATCTCCATCACTGATGGACGACTGTATGGAGCTGAGAGATCCGGCTTTAGAGCCCTCGCCCTCATGAGCAAACACCAGCACAGAGTCAAACGGCGCCACATAGTGCTCATCATCGGCTGTGCACAGATTCTAGACACACAGAGACCAGTTTTACACATGCAGTTTGTTTTGAATGTGTTCCTGAATGTGATTTTATTCCTTTTTTCATTGTTCCAGTGCCAACATACATCTAAAGCCAGGAATTCATGCAGATTACCAGTTTAAGTTTGGGGTAAGTATGATCTTTTATTCTATTATATATTGCTTTTATGTTGTATGTAGATTTAATTTAAAAAAAGGACTTTCAAGAATTCACGTAATTTACTTTTAAGAATGAATGTAAAAACATTTATAATGTAAATAAACTGCAACAAAAAAGTATTAAAATAAATGTTATTCTAAACTTTCTTTTCATCAAAAAATCCTTTAAAAATAGGCAAATTCGTATGAAAATGTTATCAGTATTGATATTTATAAGAATCATTATTAATTAGTGTCAGTAATTATTGACCATAATAAAACACCAAAACTGTGTGTTTTAATTTGAATGACTTCTAATTATAATTATTTCTGAAAAATGACATGACAGTAATTATGATAATTCATAATGGAACAGGAATACATTTAAATTACATGGAATAAAACAGCTGAAATTAAATTGCAACAATATTTCACAGTTATTACATTTTTACTATATTTTTAATCTTCTTTTAAAAATATATATTTTTAGATTTAGAAATTTAAGACATTAAGACTTTTTAAGACCCAGCGAACACCCTGGGTTAGCACTGTTGCCTCACAGCAAGAAGGTCATTTGGTTTGAGTCCCTACTGGGTCAGTTGGCATTTCTGTGTGGAGTTTGCATGTTCTCCCTGTGTTGGCATGGGTTACCTCCAGGTGCTCCGATTTCCCCCACAAGTCCAAACACATGCGCTATAGGTGAATTGAATAAACTAAATTGGCCAAAGTGTATGTGTGTGAATGCAAGAGTGCATTGGTGTTTTCCAGTACTGGGTTGCAGCTGGAAGGGCATTCGTTGTGTAAAACATATGCTGGATAAGTTGGCGGTTCATTCCACTGTGGCAACCGCTGATGAATAAAGGAATTAATGAATGATTAAATGATCCCAACCTTTTGACCAGTAGCATTTACACTCTTACTATGCACAAACCTCATAGATAAAGTTTTCCATATCTTCGTCCTCCTCTGGAAGTTGCCTATAGACGACTGTAGGCAAGACTGTCGGAGCAATATCTCTATAGAAAACCTCTGGTCCGCCACACAACAGCATTAGATCAAAGTCCTGTAACATGTACACCACACAATAAGAAGTAATGCTAAACTGCTTCAGTAAAAGTTCACAGAATAGGGTGTCAGAAAGATGTGCACCTGGTCTTGTTCGCCGCCACCTTCCTCATTATAACAGATAATATTATCCCGGTCTTCTTCATTATTAGCGAACTGTTCAAATTTTCTGCCACACTTTCTCTTCAGAAAAAGCAGCAACACTATCAGCACTAAAAACAGGACAATAAAAAAAACACTGACCTTAATAATAATAATAATAATAATAATAATAATAATGAGGCAATTAACCAAAACATCTTTGCCTTATGAGTTTTTACCACTCATGTTTTCTTTAAAATTTAAAAAGGTTAATATTTCAGTTTAGTTTAGTTTATTTAAAATTCGACAGGACAAAGTACTGCAGCACAATTCCCTGGAATGCGTCAACAATATTTGAATAATAAAAATACTAATATATTACAAGATAAACAAACAAAGTAAAAACAGTAATTAAAAAACATCAAACACTAAAAATGATAAATTACCAATATAAATCATTATGTTAGAATTATAAGAAATTGTTCACTGAATTTCTATAATTGTATTTATAAGTTAATATATTTAAATTATTTTATTGATAAATTAATAGTTTATTCAGCTAGACTGCATTAAAATATTCAAAAGGCACAAAAAAATAAATTTTCAATTAATTCTGTAAAAAAAAAATGTTAACTCTGTCGCATAATCCTTCAGAAATCATTCTCTAATCTGCTGATTTGTTGCTCTATTATCAGCTATAAATTGCGCTCAGTTAATAATTGCTCAGTATTTCTCATCAATGCTGAAAACATTTCATTTTGCTGCATATTTTCAATTTGAAGATACTTTAATGAATATAAAGTAAATCTTGTGTACTTGCCACTTTTGTGTTTTTGATGAATAAAAAAAATGATAAAAACAAACCAACAAACAAATATATTTGAGCGTTATTTGATATGTGATATTCCAGCGTTATAGATGTGACATTTGCAGTCAAAACTCAAAACCTACATTCACAGAGAAATAATATGTTAACATTATATTGAAACATATATTAATATTTTCTACTAACCACAGAATTACGGGATCAGAAAAAAAAAAAATCTATCTGAAAACTTTTTTTATATTTTAAATGAGCCGGCAGCTAGCTCTCTGCAACTCTCACATGGTCACCCACTGAAGCTAAGCAGGGCTGCACCCGGTCAGTACCTGGATGATAAACCACATGGGAAAGCTGGGTTACTGCCAGATGTGTTAGTGAAACCAGCGAGGGGCGCTCAACCTGCGGTCTGTGTTGGTCCTAATGCCCCAGTATATTGATGAGGACTCTTTACTGCTCAGTGAGCGCAGTCTTTCGAATAAGATGTTAAACAGAGATCTTATTCGAGAGGCTATCAGAGGCTCTTTGTGGTCATTAAAAATCCCAGGATCCCATTAAAAACTACCAAAGAGTAGGTGTTTAACCCGAACATCCTGTTCAAATTTGACCACTGGCCTCCTAACCATCCCCATATCGTAATTGGCTTCATCACTCGGTCTCCTCTCCACCATTAAGTTGGTGTGCGGTCTGGCGCAACATGGCTGCCATCGCGTCATCCAGGTGGATGCTGCACACTGGTGGTGGATGAGGAGATTTCCCCCCAATGTGTAAGCACTTTGAGTGTCCAGAAAAGTGCTATAAAAATGTAAGTAATTATTATTATTAATTATTAAATGAGTAAAATAAACATGCATTACAGATGAGACTAAAAAGTTAGCGAGTTTACAGTACACAACATATTAAACTGCATAACCCAAAAGAAACAATGCTAACCGTAAGGACAAGAGTTGGCTCACCATAGAACACAAATTATTAGCTTCATTTTAATTTTACATTTTTGCATTTAGAGGAAAAGGCTTGTTTATGGATGTGACACCTCTCCATTATGGATGAGACCGGTGTGAAATTGCTACTTGTGTGACATCGGTAAATAAAATATAACAGTTTGAGACAAAAACTTAGAAAGGGTTTCGCTAATTTGGTGGCAAGGTTGACATGGAATTGCTTATATAGTACTGTACATAGTAATTCCCATGCAGGTTTATAAATATATAATTAACATTTAAATTGGAATTTAGGTTTTTCTGATTACCTAGAAGGCACAAGACAGCTACAAACACGAAGATGAGTGGAGTGCTGATGTAAGCGGTATATAGAGGGCTGGAGCAGGTACCATCATCCCCTTTACAGTCACACACATTCACTATGAGGGAACTGCTCTGAAATAACAGCTTAGAGTCGGACAGACGCAACCACAGGCTGTATTCACCGACAGCCAGGGGTCTGACTGAACTCAACAACACACTGCCTGACAAACAAGAGGAGAGGGAGAGATTAATAACAGTGCTAGAACATAACAATACTGCTAATGCTAGCTGAAGTAGTCTTACTGTTGGAGTCGCTGGTGATTGTCCAGTTGCTTTTAAACTCTTCCTGGAGCTCTGTGGTGAAGGGTGAGCCATTTTCTGGCTCATCTGCATCTATGATGGTCAGACGGACAGGTTTTGGTTCTGTTGAACACATCTGGACTTCATGCTGCTCCAAAACTGGAGGGTTGTCATTAACATCTAACAGCTTAATCACTAATGTGCCTGTTCCTGTGGCCGGGTCATCATCTACAGGAAAAAAAAACAAATTATTAATATACTTAGATTAACTTACATTAATTATCAATAACTTAGATTAAAGACAGATAATCAGAACAGAGATATTTTTAAGGCTATTATGCATCATTGCGCTAATCAAGTGTTATTTAATCAGTAGAACTCAGCTAGGTTGTCCATTTTAAGGCAAATTATATGATTTATTTTTTTATCTGTTGAAACAAAAGAGAGTCGTTTCAAATCATTATTTCATCTTTACATTGTCACTAACTCATTCAAGCCCCCCAAATAAACTGGTCGTCTATGAAAGACAAATGCAAAAAATCTCAATTAGTTCAAAACGCAATGCAGCGAATACAGTGCGATCTATATTGGCATACAGTCTCTCAAGACTTTGGACTTTAAAAGCCCACTCTACAGTAATCAAAGCTCTCCGCAGCAGAATGAATAACAATTTTGAAATAACACTAAACAAAAGACTAAACTTTTCTGACAGGATTAGTGAAATAATGAAATAGCCAGGCCAGGTTCCTGATGTAAACCTGATTGAAAATGTCTTTGTCAAATTCAGATCGAGTTAGACAAATTAATGGGGGGAAATTACTTTCTGATTTTAATAATTACTGTAAGAGTTAGAACTGCAGATTTTGAGCAAACTGCTTTAAATAGTGAAACAAAAACTTGACTTTTGTCATTATTTATAATTTGGATAAGTCAAAGCTAGCTGAAAAAAGTGAAAAAAAAAAACTTGAAAGTTGTAGGGGTTATCAAACTTGTTCACTTCGGGGCCCACTTCTTTCTCCAATAATTTTTTTTATATATATCTAAAAATTTTTATACATACATGCATACATGCATACATACATACATATACATATATATATATACATATACATATATATATATACATATACATACATATACATATATATATATACATATACATATATATATATATACATATACATATATATATATATATATATATATATACATA
>CAIGQZ010032545.1:371287-393589 GCA_903798205.1 Danio tinwini
AGTGCGGTGTAGACTTCTGAGGAGGTGAGTGTAATGGGTGAGTGGTCGGTTGAGGAAGTGATCCTGATGTAGGGTTCATTATTGTCTCTTTCAAAGCGGGCATAAAAGTCATTAAGCTCGTTCAGGAAGGAGACATTTGTGGCTGTGGGTGTGGAATGGCTGGGTTTGTAGTTGCTGATGGCCTGTATGCCCTGCCACATGCGCCGAGGATCAGAGTTGGAAAAGTGCTCTTCTAGCTTTAGCTTGTAGCAGTGCTTGGCCTTTTTGATGCCCCTCTTCAGATTAGCCCTGGAAGTGTTGTAGGCCTGTGCATCCCCTGATCTGAAGGCAGTGTTGCGTGCCTTCAGCAGGAGGCGCACCTCCTTGTTCATCCATGGCTTTTGATTTGGGTATGTGGTGATCTGTTTCTGGGTTGTAACACTGTCAATGGTGGTGTTGATGTATTCCAGAACAGAGGAAGTGTAGCTGTTAATGTCTGTGTGAGAGCCACATGTGGCCTGGGAAGCAAACATACTCCAGTCTGTGTGTTGAAACCTGTCCTGGAGTGTGGAGTCTACCCCCGCTGGCCACACTTTGATGGTCCTTACTGATGGCTTCACACGGTTGATGAGGGGTGAGTATCGGGGGGTGAGGAACAAAGAAAGGTGATCTGATTGACCCAGGTGGGGGAGGGGGGTAACAGCATAGGCTTCAGCCGTGTTTGTGTATACCTGGTCCAAAGTCTTGTTTCCCCGTGTGTGACAGAAAATGTTTTGATGGAATTTGGGGAGCACTGTCTTTAAGTTTGAGTGATTAAAATCCCCCGCAACAATAAAAGCAGCCTCCGGGTGAGCAGTCTGTTGTTTGCTGATGGCTGCATGAAGTTCATTCATAGCAAGCTTTGCATCAGCATCGGGTGGAATATAAGCAGCGATTATAAAGGTGGAGGTGAACTCCCGTGGCAGATAAAACGGTCTGCATTTGACCATCAGAATGTATGTATGTATGTATGTATGTAGGTATGTATGTATGTACGTATGTATGTATGTATGTACGTACGTACGTACGTACGTAGGTATGTATGTATGTATGACATACATACATACATGCATACATGCATACATGCATACATAAATAAATATAAATATATAATCGAATTTCTCACAACATGCGCAAACTCATTTGTTTTAATACCTCTCTATCCAGAATGCCCATCAATGCCAAACTGATGACTCCAGTGGTTTGGTCAATTTGAAATGCTCCACTGTTGGGCTCCTGTTTCAGCAGTTTGTAATGCACAATGCTGTTTGAAGATGTAGGGTCATCCAAATCTTTTGCCTTCACTTGCATAACAGTCGTATCTGCATGAGAGAGAATTGAAAGCAGCATTTTATCCTCTAAGACAGTGTTTCCCAACCCTGCTTCCGAAGGCACACCAACAGTACACATTTCCAATCTCTTCCTAATCAAACACACCTGAATTAACTCAGCAAAACATTAAAAGAGACTCTAAAACCTGAAATGAATGGGTCAGATAAGGGAGACATCCAAAATATGTACTGTTGGTGTGCCTCCAGGAACAAGGTTGGGAAACACTTCTCTAAGAAACTAATGATTAGCTCATGTTAGACATTTCAAAGATGGTCATAATAATATCCTCCCTTATCCTTACTTGGTTTTGCTCTTTCTAGGACCTCTCCTGTATAAGGATTATGGGTACAGATGGGTTTGTTGTCATTTTGGTCCAGAACTTTTATGACTAGTTGAACAGGCTTTTCAGTGTAGTCTCCATTGTTAGATGTGGCATGAACTGTGAGCTGCTCCAGTAAACAAAGACACACATTATGCACAATATTTAACATCCAATTTAATCTTTATTTCTATAGTGCTTTTACAATTTAGATATTGTCAAAGCAGTTTAACACAAACTGAAAGAAATGAATTTTTTGTGCAGTAAGATCTAATAAATGTACTCTCATAATTTTAAAAAATTGTAGTATTAAATGACAAGGATAACTAGAATTTCCTAAGAAAATATTTAATATTTACTTGATGTAAAAGTAGAAAGAGTTAAATATTATTATGTATTTACTTGTAATATTTTTTTTTCTAATTGTTGCAAACCTAGTAATATTAAGTACATTTTGATAATGGATAATGATGTGTAGTTTCAAGCATGTTTTGCATTGGATTGAATTCAGAGAATGTTTTGAAAAAAAAAGCAATCCTTTAAAGTGTAAACAATTTGCTTAAAATAAAGTGAAATAACAATTTCAGGTCAGAGGAAATGTTTGTCTTAATTAAACTAAGTTATGTCAAATGCACTAATTTGTAACTAATAAGACTTATTTATATTGATAAAAGCAATGTTCCTTCTAATAAAACAAGAGCTAGACATTAATCGATTAATTTAAATAAATATACACTACCTTGACAAAAGTCTTGTCGCCTATGCAAATTTTAGGAACAACAATAATAACTTGACTTCTAGTTGATCATTTGGTATCAGTAGTGGTTTACAGGGAGTGCAGAATTATTAGGCAAATGAGTATTTTGACCACATCATCCTCTTTATGCATGTTGTCTTACTCTGTAGCTGTATAGGCTCAAAAGCCTACTACCAATTAAGCATATTAGGTGATGTGCATCTCTGTAATGAGAAGGGGTGTGGTCTAATGACATCAACACCCTATATCAGGTGTGCATAATTAATAGGCAACTTCTTTTCCTTTGGCAAAATGGGTCAAAAGAAGGACTTGACAGGCTCCAAAAAGTCAAAAATAGTGAGATATCTTGCAGAGGGATGGAGCACTCTTAAAATTGCCAAGCTTCTGAAGCATGATCATCGAACAATCAAGTGTTTCATTCAAAATAGTCAACAGGGTCGCAAGAAGCGTGTGGAAAAACCAAGGCACAAAATAACTTCCCATGAACTGAGAAAAGTCAAGCGTGCAGCTGCCAAGATGCCACTTGTCAGCAGTTTTGCCATATTTCAGAGCTGCAACATCACTGGAGTGCCCAAAAGCACAAGGTGTGCACTACTCAGAGACATGGCCAAGGTAAGAAAGGCTGAAAATGACCACCACTGAACAAAACACACAAGCTGAAACGTCAAGACTGGGCCAAGAAATATCTGTAGACTGATTTTTCTAAGGTTTTATAAACTGATGAAATGAGAGTGAGTCTTGATGGGCCAGGTGGATGGGCCAGTGGCTGGATAGGGCAGAGAGCTCCAGTCCGACTCAGACGCCAGCAAGGTGGAGGTGGAGTACTGGTTTGGGCTGGTATCATCAAAGATGAGCTTATTAATAAAGTCATCTGGAATGGCAAAGAAAGCGTTTTCGCAGGACTTCCAGTGTTCATCAAGATTCTTTGGATTCATCTTCAATGCTTGCATTTTACCTCAGACATGCTTAGTAATGTTAATGTCTGGTGACTGGGCTGGCCAATCCTGGAGCACCTTGACCTTCTTTGCTTTCAGAAACTTTGATGTGGAGGCTGAAGTATAAGAAGGAGCGCTATTCTACTGAAGAATTTGCCCTCTCCTGTGGTTTGTAATGTAATGGGCAGCACAAATGTCTTGATACCTCAGACTGTTGATATTTGGTCCAATCTGCAAATCTCCCGCACACCCCCCCATACTGAATGTAACCCCAAACCATGATTTTTCTTTCACCAAACTTGACTGATTTCTGTGAGAATCTTGGGTCCATGCAGGTTCCAGTAGGTCTTCTGCAGTGTTTGTGATGACTGGGATGCAGTTCAACCGATGATTCATCAGAAAAATTAAACTTCTGCCACTTTTCCAAATGATCTACTAGAAATCAAATTATTGCTCTTACAACTGGGATTGACGACAAGACTTTTTGTCAGGTAGTGTAGACTCAAAATTAAAGTTAATAATTAACTACTTTAAACACCACAGGTCACTCACAGTGTATTCTTCAGTTTTCTCTCTGTCCACGGCTTTGGTGACCCACAACATGCCTGAATATTTGTCCACTGTGAAAAGATTCATGGGAGGCTCATTGGCTCCAGCGCCTGTTATTTCATAAATCATAATCATGGAATCAGGAGCGGTGGATTTCATCTGTGGAGGGAGCAAAAACATATGAGTAAAGATTAGACAGCAAAGAGGACAGTGGTGTGTACATAAAAAAAAACTATATTCAAAGCAATAGGACACATAGAAAGCAGATTCACCTTCACTACTTGCTTTGGGAACGGCCCCTTGTCATTCTCTGCTATGCTGACATGGGGAATCAGCCAGTCTCTCTTTCTTCTTATGCCGTTGAGTGGCTTGGAAAAGACCTTCATCGGGAAATCATCTAGAATTATACTATTCTGAATGACAAAATGCAAAAAGCAAATAAGTGAAGACTTCAAAAGATTTAAGCTGCAGAAATTCACTACAAAAAGTATCCGAAACTTAAATGTCATATTTTAAAATTTAAAATACACAACTTAGCCTTTATTTTAAAGCAATATTAAAAGAAAACGTTCATAGTTAATCGTAACTAAAATTGAAGTCACATAAAAAACAAAAAAAAAAAATAAACAGATGGTTCAATGCAACTGCACAATAAAGTTTAGTATAGTTTGCTTGCATGCCACATCCATTTACCAATATGAATAGAAACATTTTATTTCCAATTTCAAGTGAACATTCAAACACTTTACTGGGTACAACATGTTTAAAAATAACATATTGATGTAACTCATACACCTGCCAAACGTTGCTGCCATTTCTCTGGTCAGTCATGAAGTTTTCCTGTTGATTGGAAGCTAAATACTCTGGTACGATCTCTCCGTGGATTGTCAACATGACCTAATAAAAAGACAAAGCAAGTGTCATTTTATATCTAATTTATATATAATTTATCAGAAGAACCGCATAACAAATGAATTTGGATGAGATCAGTTTGAACAAAATTACCTTATTAAATACAGAATATAACGTAATCAACTGCTTATAAATCACAAATATCTAACAAATTACAGCAGTAATTAAAGGAAACTAGACATAGACATGGTCAAGATGATCTCGCGAAGCACAAAGTAGAAATCAGAACAGGAAAGACAAGTGATTTGGGACTTTGAATGTGGCATAGTTGTTGATGTACTAAGATTTTTATGCACAAAAATCTCTAGGGATACCATTAATTTCCAGAGAATGGTCAGGAACAAATATTTTTATATCAGTTTTGTGAGCAAATAGCCTTGTTAATGCCAGAAGTCAGAGGAAAATGGACAAGCTGGTTTGAGCTAATCTAAAGTAGGGTTGTGCAAAGAAACTATTGCGATAAAGTATTGATTCAAGTTGTGCCAAACGACCTCCTCCTCTGCTCCTGTAGATGTTGCTAACTCGCGATCAACAAAATGCCAAGTAGTACGGTATCAGAAGTAAGCAAGAGTGAGCATGGCAGAAAATATAAAAGGTGCCTCCAGCTTTAAGAGCTGACGTGTGTCTACACTTTCGTTTTAATGCTATACCAGGGAGTACTGAATTAGACAAAAAAAAAAGCCATTTGTAAGCTTTGCTATATAGTTCTCTGTTCAATCACTCTGTGCAGTTCTAATGAATTGGAATGGATGGAACATAAATTGGAATTGGAATTTTAATTTGTCTGCCGACTTTATCAAGTTGTCACTATAATGTGACACACATACTAATACAAACTATTGCAATATATCACAATATTTATTGTATCGCGATATATCTTGATATATTGTATGGTGGCCCATGTATTGTGATGTGTATCATATTGTGAGGCCCTTGCCAATACACAGCCCTAATCTAATGTTATGGTATAGGTGGACAAATGGCACTTAAATATGCTCAAGGGCTTCAAGAAAACTTGAAGCAGAAGAGCTACAGCAGCAGAAGACGTCGCTGTCATTTCTGACAGCTCAGATAACTGAGGCTACAATTCACACAAGCTCACCAAAACTGGTCAATATGACATTTAAAAAGGTAACTAGTGTGACAGAACTTGAATTCTTAGGTTTACAGAGAATAGTCTGGAAAAAAGTATTTTAATGGCAGTTCTGTGAGCAAAAAGCCTTGTTGATGCCAGAAGTCAGAGAAGAATGGACAAACTGGTTTGAGCTCATCTAAAGTAATAGTATAGGGGAATTAACCATAGGGAAAAATAGTACCTACGTAGGCTCAAGGTCATCAAAATAACATACATAACCAAAATTTAAATTCTAAAACTACATTGATTACTAAGACTTTTTAAATGCATCTGTGCCAAGTGAACATGATGTGCAATGGTCACAATACAAAAAAACTTGATTTCTATAAGTCATTTTTAGCAAAAAAAAAAAAAAAACAATTAAAATGCACAAATGGCAGTAGCTAAGAGGGAGTGCCAGAAAAAAATAAAATGAGCCTTTACCTAAATTACTAAACAAACTGAGTTTACTTGTTGCCCAGGAGTACCACGAGACCTCAATGTGCCCATGATTGTAACTCAAATAACCACTTGTTACAACCAGAAAGAGCATCTCTGAATGCACATGTGAAAACTTGAAGTAGAAGAGCTACAGAAGCAGAAGACACTGCTGTCATTCCTGTCAGGCTAGATAACTGAGGTTACAATTTCCACAAGCTCACCAAAATTGGCCAATAAGAGATTAAAAAAGGTGACTAGTGTGAAGGAACTTGAATACTTAGGTTTACAGAGAATGGTCAAGAAAAAAGCATTTTAATGGCAGTTCTGTGAGCAAAAAGCCTTGCCAGAAGTCAGAGGAGAATGGACAAACTGGTTTGAGCTCATCTAAAAGTAATGGTATAGGTGGATTAACCATAGGAACAAATGACACTTAAGTAGGCTCAAGGGCATCAAAATAACATACATAACCAAAATTCAAATTCTAAAAATTCACAGATAACTAAGATTTTTTTAATGCAACTGTGCCAAGTGGGCATGACGTGCAATGATCACAGTACAAAAAAAAACTAGATTTTTATAAGCCTGATGTCATTTTAGCAACAAAAAACTATTAAATGCACAAATGCCAGGAGCTAAGAGGGAGTGCTAAAAGAAAATTATATGCATTTAACTAAATTACTAAACAAATTGAGTTTACTTGTTGCCCAGGGGTACCACGAGATCTCGATTTGCCACTCAAATTACCACTTGTTACAACCAGAAAGAGCATCTCTGAATGCACGTCAAAACTTGAAGCAGAAGAGCTACAGCAGCAGAAGACACCACTGTCATTGCTGTCAGGTTAAATAACTGAGGCTACAAAAGCTCACCAAAACTGGTCAATATGAGATTTAAAAAGGCCACTAGTGTGACAAGCCTTGAATTCTGCTGTGAGATTCAGACAGCATAATTTGTTGTAAGTGACATGTTTGGGTTGGTGGTGTAATAGTGTGGGTTATGTTTTCTTGGCACGTTGAGACCCTTGGTACCAATCGAGCATTGCTTTAAATTAAACATCTAGCAAGTCGAATCCTGGTACTAGCAAGGTCTACTTAATAAAGTGTCCAATGAGAATACACACACACACACACATCCTACATAAAAAAAACTGCAGTAATTTATAGCAAACAGACTTTGTTTTTTGAACCAAACTAAAAAGTGTATTGTTTTGTAAATATAATATTTAAAACTCTTTGTTAATGAATGCAGAATAGTATTACCCATAGTGGACTAACAATCTGTAATAAATACTGTAAACTGTAGTAAGCCCATTTTTACTATAGTAAATTGTGTTGTATTGTAGAATAATACGCCATCACAGGTACAAGCATAAAACTGAAAATACAAGGACAAAATACATAAAACATCACTTACCAGACAGATAACACACATGAAACATCCATAAGCACATCCCTTCATGCTGTAACTGAGAAATAAAATGCATGCAAAAATACAGTTTCTCTGTATATCTCTTTCGAGTTGCCAGCAGCTGCTGTACTGTAAGGTCTGATCTGTGGTTTGTGAGCATTTGCATGTTTATGAGTAGGTGTTCAAAGTGAAATGTTAGTGGACAATGAGCTTGGTGACAGACATGATGCACACTTTAAAATATAATACAGTATGTATAGGAGCAATCTTTCAACGACAGCTTTAACAAACTATGTTTGTACTACAAGTTACTATAAATTATTTGCAAAATATATCATATATATTATAATATAACAAAATGCAGACTGTCTGCAGTGCTTCTACCCTTAGGGCAAGCACATAGACAAAGGTGCAGTCATGTCATGGAAATATGAGCATTTTCCCCTCTGCTTTTAGAGAAGCACTATATGTTTTAAATAGATTGATTAGTTTGCCAGGAACTCTTCACAAAACTGTTACATAATTAATATGCAACAACGCAGATATTATCCAGCACTGCCTGCATCACATCTGGTGAGTCTGCTGATCACATTGGGTTGGTTTGTTCACTTTAAAATAATTACTAATAAAACTATTTTGCACATGAGTCATCTTAATTTGAAGTAAATCTGTACAAAGCAATAAAATCCACAACACTTCACCATGGCTTCTTTTTTTGTAAATTTCCATATCATTTATAACACAACTTACAACCAATGCGACAATTGATCAGAAGACAAGTTTATGGTAACATTAGTTTGGCAGAAGAAGAAATGTATTTGTTGTGTACTGCATTTAAAATAGTTTAAGGATTTCTCTTCTAATCATTAGTAATATTTACGAATCACTTACTAGTAAGAACTGTAAAAAAAAAACTGGATCAGTGGATTAAATTTATTTTGCAATCCCATCTGTAATAATTTTAGAGCAAACACGTCATTGTGAAAGTATAATTTGTTTTGATGATTTAAAGTTAAGATCTTATCACTGCACTTACCGTGAATATAAAGTAAAAATAAAGAGAGCTAAATACAAAAGATTACTATTA
The DNA here is from genome assembly GCA_903798205.1 of Danio tinwini. Lineage (NCBI taxonomy): Eukaryota > Metazoa > Chordata > Actinopteri > Cypriniformes > Danionidae > Danio > Danio tinwini. The sequence goes on from CAIGQZ010032545.1 coordinate 380,159, forward strand.
CAGTTTCTCAAATAACATGAAAAAGTAATTATAATATTTATTATTTAGTAATTATCATTATTGTTTTAAGTAATTATTGAGAAAGTATGTGTAACATTTTTTCAAATACAGGGATTACCTGAAGAAAAAAAGTTAAGTTTAGGTTAAGTTTTAAGTTGGCAAAGCTCACAAATTTCAACTGACCAGCTCAATGATCGTCTTATTATACATAAAATAAAAATAAATTCAGTATACTTACAAAAAACCAAACACATTTGACTTTAACAGCCATATTTATTTTATAGTACCTTTACCAGGATATTTCACATATATAAAGTTTAACGCAGCAATAGAATATGAGACCCTTGGCAAAAACACATATATGGGACAAAGACTTTCCATCAGTTTCACAGTCCCTAGAGTAGAAACTGCATTCTCAAGACAAAACAAATACAACCTACTGAAGCTTCAAATAAACCCCAGAGGTCACAAGATCATACCTCACTCTCTCCCCCTGCAGACGTGGTAAATTATCACGAGGCATTTTCATACAGACAGCTCTGTAGTGTCATTCCTGCACATTTCAGATTTGAACCCAAGTCAACCATCAGATTACGGTGTAAACTCAATTTGAATATGCCGGCCAGACTGTCTCCCCTAAAAATAAAATGTACAGTAGTTATAATGCATGGCCAGGCACTCCCAAAAGATTTTTCAAAGTATACAATTGTTAACATTTTCATACCCATTTATAAAGGGAAGTTTCTCTCAGAAAAACAACAAGCTATACGATTCATACAAAATACATTCAAATAAAAGCAATTCTCCTTCTGACCGCTTTGATCGCATAAATTGCTCCCAGAGTAAGTTGAAAAGCAGTAACCATAAAAAAGCTTTACCAAAATATTGCTTTCCAAAAAATGCAGTAAACATAACTATATCATGTAGTGTAATTAAGGACACCCTCATAAACCGAAAAAGGTCATTGCATTAAAATGTAAAGTGTTCATTCAATTATGAGCAACTGTTTGAATAAGTCAGGAGATAAACAAATATTCAAACTGGCATTAAACTTACCTTGCGCTCATATGGCTAATCTGAAAAAAACTGGTGAATCCATCTATGCTTACAGTGTTGTAAACTTCTCTAAAATTCAGCAGAATCTCTAAGATGCAATGATGGATATGAAACATTAAATATGCCTCTAGTATATTATATAGCATCTAATAACGAGCATGCATATGTAGAATACAATGCATTATTACATAAAACGCTCTCAGAAGCTCTTAATTTTTTTAATGCCACATATGATCATCTCTGTGATCTCCTTTCTTAGTGTTAAATGATGAGAGTTCACATTTGTGTTGTGTTACAGGATGCTCTCACGAGAGGTCCCAGTTGTGGAGGACGTGCTGGCCCGGGTCTCGTTGGAGACAGGCTTCCTGTTCCAGGTTAGAAAGTCCAGTAATGTTTGATTGAGTTTCTCCATCCAGTCAGACCTCTCCTCCCGTGTGTCCGCTGAGAACCAGCACCTACACAACACAAAACATCATTCAATCATTTTCCTTCAGCTTAGTCCCTTATTTATCAGGGGTCACCACAGCGAAATGAACCGCCAACTATCCCGGCATATGTTTTACACAGCAGATGCAACCCAGTACTGAGAAACACCCATACACACTTACACTACGACCAATTTTGTTAACTCAATTCACTTGTACATGTCTTAGTACTGTGGGGAAAACCAGAGCACCTGGAGGAAACCCACGCCAACACGGGGAGAACATGCAAACCCCACACAGAAATGCCAACTGGCCCAGCCGGACTTGAACCAGTGACCTTCTTGCTTTGAGGCTACAGTGTTAACCACTGAGCCACCATGCCACCCCACAAAACATCACGCGCGTAGAAAATTATAATAAACAGGGTTGTAAACTGTAATGGAAAGTTTTCTTGGACTTGTGGGATGCCTTTCAGATTAAAACAAACTATAAAATGTTAGGTGGGTCCTATACATCAGACGTAGGAGTTGCACTTAATTAATGTAGATGTTGTTCTACACATGACATCAGAGAAAGCACGTTTTTCATCTTAAAGAAATAGTTCACCCAAAAAGGAAAATTATGTTTTTAATTATTCACCCTTGTGTTGTTCCAAACCCCAGAGACCTTTGTTCATCTTCAGAACACAAATGAAGATATTTTAGTTGAAATCGGAGAGCTTTTTCAACCTCCACAGACAGCGATGGTCCCAAGACATTCATTAAGTCCAGAAAAAAAAAAAAAAAACATTGTCAAAAGATTCTATGTCACTTAAGAGATAAAACTGTGATCATATGAAGCTCCAAGAACACTTCTATCATGCAGAAAAAAAACTGACTTTGTCAATGTCTCCCGTTTAATCAAGGTGCACATTTACTACAAATAACACTAGTTGCATGTTGTGCTGCTGACTGCAATGACAATACATTGCACCGCATGCCTAAAAGCCCTCTGACATGATAGATATTGATATTTACATTATTTTTTGGCACACAAAAGTGTTCTTGGAGCTTTGAATCCTTATAGTTGACCCACTGAAGTCAATGAGAGGTTTTCACAATGTGTTTGGTTCCTTATCTGGACTTTGAATGTCTCTGGTTCATTGCTGTCTATGGAGAAAAAGGGAGGTCTTGGATTTTACTAAAATATCTCAATTTATGTTAACCTCCGATGATCTCATGTCTCAAAGGGATTGAAATGACATGAGGGTGAGAAATTAATAGCCGAACTTTCATTTTTGTTTGATTTTAAACATTCGGATGAATGAATTACACAATCTAAAGCATGCATTTATAAACGGAGGCTGAGTTTTCATATCAAGGCTGAATGCAGAAATGTGATCATCACAATTTTCTTGATGGATAAACTCCTGGTTTTACATTTTTTCTATTTTTGGAGCTTTAAACATTGTGATCACAATCGCTGTCAGGAATAGAGGGGCATGGCACTTTTCCTGTTGCTTTCCACGGAAAAACAGATGGCATACATGTGTGCAACAACACCAGTGTGATGACAGATGTTTATATTCAGTTGGAAACTATTGCTTTATAAATACACAGATGCATTACTTCTTCAAGGTCTGGCTGTCTTCTTTCTGAAGAGTGCTAGCCTCTACTAGTTCAAAGGTGTGTGGTCGTGCACAGCATTCTCTTTCCACAGGCCGGACACTGCAGAAGCCATAAAGAGACAGACTACCATCTGCTGGCTGGAGAAGAAGGAGATGAGACAATAGTTATTAATGAGGAGAACGACATGCATTATAAATGACTCTGTGTAATGATGTTGCACACCTTGCTGCCCATCTCATTAGGATAGTTCCAATACTGCAGGTGACCTCCCTCTAGAAGGAAGTAGAACCTTTGCCAGGCTCCAAAACCACTCACATCCTCAAACATGGTCTGTAAGAGAAGAAATAAAACAATTACATACATTTCACAAAAACAAAGCATATTTCCAACACACACACACACACAAGTTATAGTGCACACAAAATTACAAACAAATAACATATTCTTGCTTCACACCTGTGTTTTATTCGGTAACATGCATTCAATGCATCAGGCTGTAACAGTGATGATAAACTGCTAAAATATTTCACATATCTGCTTTGTAAATATGCCAACTGGACTATCACATTTTTGCTTATATACACATGAACTAAGGGTCCAACAGATATGTTAAGTGCCATTTCCGTGTTATCAAACTAACCATAAAAATTATCGGTCAGGTTTTGTGACATTATATACACCAACCCACCAAAAAGCCCTGATGCTGGACGTTGGAGTGGCCCTTGCTATGAAGACGCAGATAGATGTGGCCCTCTAGAGGAGAGAGGAAGGGAACCTACACAAAAAAACAATTGGGTTAGTCATTACACAGGAAAAACAAAACAACAACAGATGGTTATGTCAAACGCAGGAAAATATTGATCAAATTAATAGATTTTTTAGTAACAGTCTAAATCAACACACTAGAGTGGCACTTTAAGACTTTAAAAAAACAAAAAGGTTTATGTAGTCAGTTTCTGAATTATATAAAAAAAGTACATCACTGGTTTAGTTCAACCCATTTAAAATCTATTTCACAAAACATAACTAAAAATATACATTTCATTATTAATGCATCAAAACAACCCTGATATCTTAGATAAAAATACAGAGTGAAAATAAAAAGCATGCATATCTTGGTTTAGTATGTCCAAAAGCAAGTAATGAAAACCATAATCAAGCAAATTTACAGAGCATTGTGCAGGCCAGGACATTCACTTAATCGCAAACAGACAAATACAACACCAAGCTTTTTTTCCTGTCACACACACAAAAACTGAAAATGTGCAAAGCCCACTAAACCAGAAAGAGAGACTAAGGTGAAAAGAGTGACACCTTTTCCTGAAACTCATCTCCAAGAAGTCGCCTGATTTTTCCTTCAAATTTCATCTGAGTGAAGAGAAACAGAAGAGACGGACAGAGACCCAGTTACATCACCACAACTCCCACCACAGTGCAAACACAAGACTCAAGACATTTCCTCAGTTCATTGTACATTTAAAGAAATCCTAATTAACTCCTGAAGAAGCTTAACAGTATAAAAGTGTGCACAATATCTGACATTAAAAAGAAAACGTGAGTGATTGAACCAAAAAATAAAGTGCACACACAGGTGAAGACAGCAACAACCACTTCATCTTGTTTTTTTTTTTTGTTAATGTAATAAAACTCAGGTTTCACTGTATATACCTTGTCTAGAGGAAACTTGCTTTGTCCCAATGAATTAAGGGTGATTTTGTGAGAGCCCACTAAAGTGAAGTTACTAGAGCGTTGGGCAGTCAGACCAGGCAAAGATGCAGCTATAATAGACAAAAGCAGAAATATCCATATCTGATGACAATGACTAAACAAATGAATAAATTAGTTAAATAAATAAATAAACACTTACAAGTCACACTCTGGTTAGATTTCTAGGAAAACCAAAACAGACATTTAAATGAGGTTAAGTTTGCTTATTGTGCAACAATTTTGAATTAAATATTAAACATGATGCATCTCATCCATTAAATATAAGCAGAATGTTTTTCTGTATTGTGTGTGAAAGTGTTCTTATTAGGGCTGCACAATATTGGAAAAGTCTGACATTGCAATATTTTGTATTTCTGCAATATATAATGCACAAATGCAATTTCACCAGATGACCTAAACAGCTTTATTTGGAAAGAACTCTTCATTTTAGATTGATTGGGGTGATATTTCTAGGGTAAGTAAGTCTCGAATAATATAAAACAAATAAATTACAAGCAAATATAGCAAAGATAAAAGTAAATGTCTAACAGTATTTAGGTTACAGATATTGAATAATCAACACTGCATAGACTTCACTGTATTTAAAGTAATCTTTTGTAAAGTTACAAATATTATAATTTCTTGAGGGCGAATGTTTTAAACTCTGAAATACTGAAATGTTCACACAGTCACAGGCCTTAAAGGGATAGTTCACCCAAAAATGAAAATGGATTTTCTATGTAGTCACCCTTCATTTGTTTTAAATGTTTATGAGTTATCAAAATATCTTAATTTTTGTTCAACATAAAAAAGAAACTCAAACACTTGAAACAAGTAAAAGGTGAAATGAAAATAGTGAATAAATGTTTGGGTTTAAAAATGCATGCAGATGATTTACTCCATTATGATTATGCATAGATATGCATAGAGTTTAATCAATTATATAATCAACTATAATAATACCAACTCAACATTGCATATCCTTAGATGTGACTACTGCAGATGCATTGTGATATCATTTCTGGAACGATATATTGTGCAGCCCTAGTTCTTATACTTAATTTTATGAATATTACAGCAAGATAAAAAAAAAATACAAAATGTATTGGCTTGTGTTTAATAAATGAAGTCTAATTATGTTATGGAAACAGAGATGATACATACAGTGATGCTGTGGAGAATCTTCTTAGGTGTTACCTAAAAAAAAAACAGCACTTTGTTTAACTTTGAATTAATAAAAGTAACATGTAATCGTCTCAATATAATATGAAAGTGTACTTACTCTTGACTTTGTTGAGCTGCGGAACTGCTGAGCATTAAGGCTACAGGTATTACTCTGAGTATTGGACTATAAAACAGAAGCACAAAAATTACTAATTAATAATAGATGAAAAAAAAAAAGAAATAGTGAACAAAACACTTGTGAGAGACGCCATTTTCTTTATAACCCAAAAAGAACCAATGTATACATGAACTGCACCTACCAGACTGTAGACTTCGACATCAATCTCAAAACTGGAGCGAATATCTTGTCTGTGAATAAAATATTAAAACCAGTGAAATCACTATTATACATAAAAGCCTCACAGAAATATGATTTATTTTATACTCTGAGATTGGTTACAAAAATAAAAAATAAAAACAGCAGTGCAATATGTATTGTGTGGACTTACAGTGTGATGGAAGTAGGAAAGGTGATAGTGTCTCCATTTTGGGCATCAGCAGCTGTAGCTAAAGGTGTTGCCATTATGTTACATGGGCCATAACGGATCAGAACAAAAAAGTAGTGCCTTGGACGACCTTTATATAGACAGCAAACATAAACTGTGTGTGAACACTGACCGTATACAGTAAAACATCTTATTCCTGCCTTTCATAAATGTGCATTAAAACTCACCTGTGCGAGCGGAGCACACAAACTCCACCTTTAGAGGCAGCTGGATGCTGCTGATGCTGACGGTGCCCCTGCAGGGCTGGAGAGGTGCATTCTGGGATTCTGGTTCTCCAGGATCACCCTCTCTCAGTCTATTGACTTCCGCCAGTAAGGCTGCTCGCTTCTCACCTGCATGACAGGAACAGATGAGAACAGATTATGTAGTAGGGCTGAACAATGTATCATTTGAGCATTGATATGGCAATGTGTGTAACCGCAATAATCACATCACAGGATTAGATTATTTATTAAAGATAAAGATATTATTTTTGAAGAGATAAAAGATATTAAATATTATTGTATACAATTATTTTGTACAATGATGACCATGTTATTTTGTTTAACTGTTCAATCTTTGGATTTGAATACTGCTAAACTCTCCAGAAAGCCATAAAGCACTGTTTAGTTTAGTTTTTTCACTTTTATTTTTGCTCTATCGTATTTATATATGATTGTAATACTTACATTTTATGCATAAGCACTGCATAGAAAAAGACATATCATCCTAGTCGATCTAAATTCATGAAACCTTTCCATACAGCCATTTAAATCATCTGGTGAAATCATATTCACATCGCAATACATATCGCAATGTCACATTTTTCCAATATCGTGCAGTCCTAGTATGTAGTATCAACTATCAATGTAAGAAATAAGATACAGTTGAAGACACAATTACTAACCTTTTCATTAAATTTTCTTTTTAAATGTTTCCCATATTATATTTTAGTTTTTCGACACTATTTTTCAGTAATATTTTCCTTCTGGAGATGTTTCTTTTAGTTTGTGTGAAATAAAAAATAATTAAATACAAAATTAAAAACAGCTAAAGTCAAAATTATTAGCCCCTTTAAGAATGTATTTTTTTCCGATTGGCTAAAGAACAAACCAGTGACTACGTTTACATGAACATCAGGAATCTAATTATTTGCCTTAATCTAAATAAGACAATAATATGATTAAGGTGTTTACATTAATTACTTTTTGAATGTTGCTTTCATGATCCTGTTTTACATGTTATAACACATAATTCGATTAACATCATTGCATCACCAAGCTATCCACGTTTCTTTTACAGTTTCATGTAATTTCGGGTGTTTCATTTTAAATTTGTCGACTTTAACTGCAGTTTGGCACTTTCACTTTCATTTAGGAACATTTCATGCATGCCCCCTGTACCAAACGAGATATTGGATGCAAGTATAAACTGCTGGAAGAGTGTTGTTTCAATACAATTTGATACAGCACGCCGTACGGTAAAAAAAAAAACTACGCATTTTACGATGCAGGTGTCTTTAGTCCTTCATGGACTCGGTAGGTGCAGAGAATAGTGTCAAACAGCAGTGTGTGTAAAGACTATCTGGTAGCAAAATGCGGCGAAAATCCTACACGATGATAATACTTTGATTAAGGCGTTCACAAGTCTGTACATTTCAAAAATTCCACTAAAAGCGGCATGTCTTAATTCGATTTCTGTTTAGTTCTATTATGACCTTAATCTGATTAATAAAAAAAACTCTGTTTACATGGTAGACTCTTAATCAGAGTATTGTCTTAAATGTATTAAATTCAGATTATTGGTGTCCATGTAAACATAGCCACTGTTGTCCAATGACTTGCCCAATTAATCCAATTTGCCTACTTAACCTTGATAATCCTTTAAATTGACCTTTGAGCTGAATACTAATAACTTGCAAAACAACTAGTAAAATATTATGTACTATCATTATGGCAAAACAAATTAGTTAACAAAACTCTCGATAAAGAGCACTTGGGAAATATATAAAAAATAAAAATTCACAAGAGTGAAATTACAGTTGAAGTAATTACAGTAATTGAATTTAATACTTTAACTGTGGTCTTTAACTGTATATGCAGAAAGCTCAAGAAGAAAAATGAGCAGGGTTGCACTTACTGGACACAAGCAGGAGTTTCTCAGCCTCAGCCTCCTGTTGTGAACCCTTCCCATGTTCCTCATCACTGCAGCAGCTCAGAGCCTGCAGCGTCTGTGTAATAATGGTCTTCAACTTGGTCGCCTCCTCGTTTAAAGCCTTAAAGGACAATACAATCACTTGTATAAGATCCTGCATTCATGAAGGTAAACGATAATGCATTTGTCATCTATTCACAACACATTTTCAAACCTTAATTCTCTCCTTGACATTGATAGGCTTTCTTGAGCAGATCTTCTCTTGAACCTGCTTCTGAACACCAGGGGTCAAGCTCTGAGTAGAGGGTTGGTGGACCTTCCTCTGTGAGCGGTAGGCATCAATGCTGTCAATAATACATACCAATCATTGTCAATAACCCTGGATACATTTTTTTAAAAAGCACCAAAGCAATTTAGAATATTAGAATGATTTCTGAAACACAACATGACACTTAATATTGCAATAATGGTTGCTGAAAATTCAGGAAGATTATTATTTAACAACATTAGTTTTTTAACTAGTGCGGTAGTTTCCAAAGTGGGGGTCGCATTACATAAAAAAACAACATGCAAATAAAAAGCCATCAGCCTTTTAATTCTTTTTCCATTGGATTGTGACCCCTGGGGTTATTACGCTAGATTAATGACACAGCAATAGTATTAGTCCCAGCAGATTTATTTTACAGCAGTGTTAAACTTTGACACCTTTACCACACTCACATACATTAAAAATGAAGAACACGGCTGAACATAGAGGTTCCAAGTGGCAGTCTCCAAAATTAAACCAAGAATAGTCTTGTGCTGTAAACATTGTGTCCACCATTCTCATTAAGTTAGGTTAATATTAAATGAAACAAATGAATAATGACTATGAAAAATTCTATGGTTGTTAGACTTTTTTTGTGTTGTCAATAAACTTGTTTATATAGTTCCTATTGGTGTGTGTGCACCATTGTGTGCAATGTTTGTATGTTTATACAAGGATAGTGGGGGTCGCAAGTCACTGCAATCGTTATTTTGGGGGTCGTGAGCTGAAAAGCTTGGGAACCCCTGAACTAGTGTTTTGTGTGTGTGTAGCATTTTATTTTATAATTTTTATATCTTACTGACTAATCATTTGAATAGTAATGTGCAGTTATTATTTTGTGAATTGCGAGGTCCCGGAACACATCAAGGTAACGGATCCGGCATGTTATGGAGAAATGTCGCGCACGAAAGATGAGAGCAGAGGTTGGGGGGGGCGTTGGTGCAGTGGATGGTGGAGGGATGATAGAGGGTTGGGGAGTCGTGGAAAAAAGTGAAGAGGGTTGGGGAGTCGTGGAAAAATTGAAGAGGGTTGGGGAGTTGCGGAGGAAAGTAAAAGTGAACAGCAGACGGGGTAGGAGGGCGGTTGAGGAGGGGGATCGGTAAAAAGAGGTGCTGGATCAGATTTCAGAGATGCCGGATCCGGCGTGTTCCAGCACAAATTAAGCCCTGGTAATGTATGTAGAAAACCTAGCTAAAATACTGGCCTATCACTAGCAATAAGTAACCATAATCAATTATAAAAAAATCTAGTTAAACTAACAAAGTGATACACAAAGACAACAAGATTCTTGAAAATGTATTATCATTTGTATTTTGTATATTGTGGTGCACCTGTATAAAGGTGGAACGTTGTCAGCAGGACTATCCGTCACTTCTTCAGGTAAAGGCAGTTGGTCTGATGGTTCAGACACTGTGATTTCAATCTTCTGTAGGAACATTCATAAACACATTTAGAATTAATTCATTTATAAGCATGCGACTAAAATATTCATTTATATGTATATCTGAATTTAACAAAATATGCAAAAAATGATGTAATATTGCCACCTAGGGCTTAATTCAGTGTCAAAAGTGGCATTAATATGTCAAAAGCCATATTATGAAAACATATGATGCCTGAGCTTAATAGGCTACATGATATTTATTTAGCCACAAATTCAAATTGTTTTATACACTGGCTGTCGCAACATCAACAATTAGAAAATCAAAAATAAAGCAATACCAGTGGGGTGACAACAGCCTCCACAGATTTGCTGAGAGGAGAGAGGATATAGCTGGGTGGCAGAGTTAGAAAGTCATCTTCAGCACCCATGGTAGCACACTCCTGCTCCTCCTCCATTTCTTCTTCACCATCATGGAGCTCCTTCTCTTCATTCACTGCAGAACAGTCATCAGAAGTTTCTACACTGTCTTCAGACATCTCACTGTGATCAAGCGGCTCCTCATTTAATGTGACTGATTCCACTTTTTCGACTGCATCTGTTTGTGTTTTGTCTTCATTTTCGACTGAGTCCCATTGTGTGTTGTCTTCATTTTCGACTGTGTCCAGTTCTGTTTTGTCTTCATTTTTGACTCTGTCCAGTTGTGTGTTGTTTTCATTTTTGACTCTGTCCAGTTGTGTGTTGTCTTCATTTTCGACTGTGTCCAGCTCTGTTTGGTCTTCATTTTCATCTGTATCCAGCTCTGTTTTATCTTCAGTCTGTGATACACAGCTTTCATCTTTCTCCATTTCCTCTTCCTTATTTTCATCTGCAGCTTCATCTTCCTTTTCTGCGTGCTGCAGGACATCTTCAAACATCTTATCAATTAGTGCGGAGGTGCTCAGTGCCCCGGGTTCTGCTACAGACAAAAACAAATATGATAAATATGGCAAATGTGGTAGTTACAATAGCTCTCTGAGAGATTTAACAAAGCACATTTACCAACTGAGGTATAAAGCTCTTCATTGGGAAAACGGATATTCGCTTTACAAGGCGGTGTGGTGTTCAGACTTCCATCAAACACCTTACTGTCACCCTCACAGGAACTGAATTCATTTTCCTTTAGTTCTTCCTGCAAAACAGATAAAAGATTAAAATAGATTCGACTCAAATATACAGATTTTTTTGTTAAGTGTGAAAGACAAACGGTGTTCTCCCCAAGTGAGTCAGTGCAAACAAAACACTTTGCCCCAGTAACTATAAGCTAATTCAAGAGGAAAAACCCTAAAACCAAAGTGTTAGTACTATGACTAAAAATAAAAATCCACAAACACAAAAGCCAAAGTCAATAAGACTCCAATGATTGGTCTCAAATACATGCTCACACTCCCAGGCTGTAATGGAGGCCACTGGGGTTTATGAATTTTCCTGTAAACCCAGGGAGATGATGTGGATGGTGATGCCCTCTAGGAAAATAATGGTTGCTTTCAATTCACAAATCCAGACAAAAATCCACATCAAGCAAATAAACATCTTAACCTAGGATCTTCCGACAACAGTACTATTTACAGTATTTTATTTTATTTTTTTTATTTGTCTTCCCAAATTTATTTCACTTTAATTCTTTCTTTTTTGGACTATTTTATGGTTTAACATATTATACATCAAAGGGACAGTTCACCCAAAAATAAATTTACTCACTAATTTTGTACTCTTTATGTGGTTAAAACCTTTATGAGCTTCTTTTTACAGAAAATAATTTATAAAAGGGATAGTTCAGCCAAAATTAAAAATTGTCACCATTTACTCACCCTTTACTTGTTTACATTACTCACATAAACTGTTTGAGGTTCTTTCAACACAAAATAAGTTTTAATAAGAGGAAAATAAGAGGACTGCTGGAAACCTGTAATCCTTGGCTTCCAGTGTTTTTTCTAATATGCAAGGCAATGGTTATAGGTTTTCAACTTTTCTAAAAAATATCTTCTTTTGTGTTTAACAGAAGCTCAAACCGTTTAGGTGAGCAAAGTAAACAAGTAAAGGGTAAAGGGAGTAAATGACTACAGAATTTTCAATTGAGTTGAACTATCCTTTTAATAAAAGTTACGCATTTTAGGAACTATGAAATAAGCTTTAGGTTTTGCTCAAATTCAAGTCATGTTAAAATTAAAAACATAAAAGAACAATTTTGTAACTATTCTAAGCAAAGTTTTTAATAGTATTAACATGCAAACATCGTATTTAATTAGTCTGCATTACACAGCTGATTCAGTTTTCATAATTTAATTCCACATTATAGTCCACATTGTAAAATCTTAGGGCACTGTTACCCTGAATGGCTCACCTCAGTAAGGGAAGAGTCAGACAGACTCCTCTTCAACCACATATTTTCTGCCACTGGCTGAATTTTTAATAGACGCAGCTCATCCTCACGTGCCTGCATAACAAAGACAGTGGGACTAAGTAACATTGCAAATCATGCATTTAGAAGATTTGTTTCTGAAGGGTAAATCAGTCATATAAGATGTGAGGTGGGTAGGACGGCTCTACCTGGCGGATACGAGAGGCCTCTTTACTGCTGGGTGTTACTGTAGCATTAAGTTGCTGTTGGATGCCATGAACAAAGCTGGAGAGACTGCGTGTGCAGGGGGTGGAGCGACCAGGGCTATTCTGAGGTGTCGGAGCTTTGAAGCGTTCCAGACGAGAACTAAACTCTCCCTCACCTTGTGTAAAAAAAATGCACATTCAAAAAAAAACATTTAATCAAGCATGCAGTAAAATAAGCAGCAACTGTAAGGGGTGAAGCCTCAATGGAAATACACACTTACCGATGTGACTGACCACTGAGGTCATGCTGGTGCAATCATCAGATCCAGGGTCAGACAGGCAGCGCTGTACTAAACCAGTCCCACCTGATCACACAAAAAAGGACTACATTTCACTAAATTAGATAATGATACACATACACTTATATACATACATATATATATACACATACATATATATATAAGTGTATGTGTATCATACGTAGTGCGATACTAGATGT
>CAIGQZ010032545.1:406817-421644 GCA_903798205.1 Danio tinwini
GTGTGTGTGTGTGTGTGTGTGTGTGTGTGTGTGTGTGTGTGTGTGTATATGCAAATACATTTTTTCACAACCTATGTCTTTTATATTTTACAGAGGAGAATCAGAACACATGTATGAGTGTTTTTCCTGAGATTAAGCCCTGGCTGCAAGAAGTAGCATTGCCTAGAGCAGAGTTAGCACAACCCATATGCTCATTTATTGGCATGACTGTGGCAAACAATCGTAAGAAATTCAGCAGAATAACTCCATCTCATGTGTTCATTTTCTCATCTCATGTGAATCTGTATTTTTCAGCCTGTGCTCAGGAGTATTTTGTGTCAGTGGGAGGCCTGGATTCACTCTCAGACACTCTTACCAGAGTTTTATCTCAGTCTACACATAGTGCTTCTGTTTGTAAGATGGCAACAATAATCACTAAAACCCTTTCTGCTTGCATTTCCAACAACGGTAAGACACATGCATGCACACCCTAAGATAACCATACTGGGTTGATTTGGGTTTTCAGTTTTCTTTCTCGTTCTGTCTCAGAGCAGTTGGGATCTTCTTTATCAAAGCTGAGGGTTATTCCAGGACTGCTGCATCTGTTGTCCAGCCCAAACCTCGATCCACAAGATCAGCTTGCTGTGGTGTTAACGACTGGACATCTCACAGATGCCTGTGGTCAGTTTTTTTGTAACATACCATGGTAAAATATATCATATTTTTTCAAGTACAAAAATGAAGTACTGCACTACAAAAGATAAAATAAGTATTTTAAGTACAATTCACACTGGTAAATGCAAATAGTTTGTTTCTTGGTAAGTTAGAAATGGAACAAAACATCAGTTTACTATGAAGGTTGATTAGTCAACATTGTGCTGCATCTACTGTAGTTAAAAAGCACAGCATTTAAAATCTTATTTTCTTGAAATCACTGCAATTACATGTTACAGACATGGAACTGTGCATTTTTTTAAATATAATAATTACCCTGATGCACCAGGGTCTGATGCACTAATTTTCACATGCTATTCTATATGGGAGTATGCAAATTAATAATTTCTAAACAGATACAAGCAAAGTCTCTTTAAGGCAAGTCATTTCACTCGGCGGCCATCTTTGAAACGCCTTTCGGGTAGTATGCTCGGGCATTAAAAACATCAAAATCTCCGAAACTGCTTGCCAAGCTTACAATTGAATTTCATATTAGGAATCACCAATAAAACTAAACAACTACAGTCTGTTTAGTTTAATTTCTAAACGCTCAAATCCCACAAAATTTGCAAAAAATCACGTCTAGTCTGAGCTCCTCCTCCGGAGTATAGCAGTCTATAGCGATTGATGATTGGCTCCTGTACTAGAAGGCGGGCTTTATTTGCCATTTCTCAATCGATGATTGGCTCCTGTACTAGTATGAAGGCTTTATTTGCCATATTGACTGTTACAATTTTCCCCATTCAAAACAATAGGAGTGACATGTCTTGTATATTCTATAGTCTTTGATACAAGTGCCAACAATACTCATCAAAATGTAATGCTTATAAAGTGAGCTTTGACTAAAATTTCTGTCTTTTCATTTGATATTTTTCAACAACTTTCTGCTTTTTAGCTCAGTTGACTTAAGGTACAGATTGTCAGATTGTTCAAGATTTTTTTTTCTTGTTTTTAGTCCAACTATCTAAAAAATCTCAAATCAAGAAGCAATTTTTTATCTTGTTTATAGGATTGAAAATTTTAATTTTAAGCAGGTTTTATCTTAAAACAAGCACAATAAATCTGCTAATGTGGAAAGTAAAACAAATATATTTTGCTTATCCCACTGGCAGATTATTTTGCCTAATTTAAGGAGAAAATGCTTCTTGATTTTAGGATTTAGTTTTTAGACTAGAATCAAAACAAAAACTCCAAGTAAGAAAAAAAGAGCTTTAATATGAGATTTAAGATAATATTCAATTATATGAATATTTTTGCATTTGTTTATGAATTCCAGTTGGTCCTGATTCACACTTCAGTATCCTTATCTTCACAGTATCATCACAAATGGCTGCTTTTACACTTCAGTTATTAATAACACTGTTTTGCCTGTTTTTTGTATATTGTTGTAATTAGTCATTTTGTTTTTTTATCTGTGCAGTAGAACAGCAGTCACAGTTGTTGTCTGCGGGAGGTTTACCCATTATGATTACACTGCTCACTGAAACCAGTAATGAAGAGCTTAAAAAAGCAGCCATATTCGTACTTCACACCTGCAACAGAATCAGTGAGTTACTTTTATTATACTCTTACAAGTTTACGCTAAATAGATGTAATAGCATGCTGAAGTTAAAGAGTATACAAATAAATATGATCACAGAGACATTGTTACAAAGCTTTTTTTTTAAATACAAAAGGCAAATAAATGTCAGGACAATAAAGGTCTTAGACCAGGCACATACTGTGCAACTTCTTTGCAATTTCCATGGTACCAACTTACACTGTAGTGGAAGATAACATGCAGTTTGAAGCCAAACCTCACAATACATGTGCACAAACTATACTGTAACAAGTATAGTATTATATAATTCAATCATAACTTTAAACATTAAAACCGTCATAATATTATTTAGCAATATGTAGACCTTTTTGGATTCTCGGAAGCTATGGAAATTAAAAAAGTAAAACAGGAAATACGTTAGGACCACTTGTATTGTTTACATCTCTCAAAATGGTCTATGGTCCGTTCCGATTGCTCAGAAATGGCATCACTGCTCACACTGTCCATATTGGTGTCCATGTAAACATACTCAGTGTATCTATACCCAGCTTAGAAGATGCATGCTGTTAATTGAAGCACTAATTATATGCTATTAACTTCAGGTGACCCCATCTAACAGCCTTTAGTCCTGATTTCGCTTTCCTCTCTGCCCAGCTGAATCTATAGGCCCAGGTATGTCCACTATAGATCTAAATGAGTGTGACAGAGAGGGACAATGGCGGTCAGCTGGACAGATTCTTCAGAGAATTCAGCAGCTTGAAAAAAAGGTTATTTGTGTATGAATGTTATGAAATTTCACAATGTTTGCAGAACTGTTGTCTTTTGGGGAATTTAATTGAATTATTCAGTCTTAAATGTAAAACTTTATCAACCAAATTTAGCATGTTAATTTTCAGATTGGTAAGAAACTATGGGAAAGAGACCCCGAAAGCCAACAGCGCAGCATGCAGAGGTCAAACTCACATGTGGAATGCAATGATGAATTGTGGGAGGGTTCTGTAATGCGAAAGGTCAAAGGTAATCATCGAGTATATGGGGAGTTCCGCACAATTCCTGCAGGAACTCCAATCACAAGTGAAATACTGCAAGACCAAGATAGTTTGGTATGTACACACATTAATTTCTAATGTGTAAATGTTAAGCATTCTGCATTAGGTTACAGCAGCATAACAAGTTTGATAGCTAATTTAAACATTAGAGTTTGTGTATGTGATCAGCAGCCTGACAGCTCTGAAGAGGCTTTGAGTCCTGTCCAAGTCAACTGTTTCAAAGGCCCTAACTGGGAAAGGAGCAAAAAGAGAGAGCATGAACAAAAGAGAGAGAATGAGAGGAGTGACAACCAGGAAACAAGGAGAGAAGGAGAAAACAAGAGAGGACTGAAGAGGAATGTGAAGTCTGAAAGAGTGATGAAGAGATTAAAGATGATGAATCTAGAGTCCAATGATGATGGTCATGAACTTCTCCAAAACTGCAGCACGCCAACAGGGGGCAACAGAGATACACAGGGGTAAACAAACACACGGATTTTTACTAGATGCACACATTGGGTGGATTCCATTCCATGGGCTAATTAGAGCATATGGGATGATCCCTTCCAAATTGAGCAGTGTGTGACACAAAAGAACTTCATTGCTCAGAGGATCATGGCTAAAAGCAGGGGTGTCTAACTCAGGTCCTGGAGGGCCGCAGCCCGGCTCCATTTACTGTAGCTACAACCCTGCTCCAACACACTTACCTGTAGGTTTCAAACCTAGTTTGATAAGATGTGTTTAATTAGGGTTGAAACTAAACTGTGCAGAGCTTTGACACCTATGGCCTAAAACAAAGTTTCTCAACCACGTTCCTGGAGGAACACCAAAACTGCATGTTTTGGATGTCTCCTTTGTCTGTCACACCCATTACAGGTCTTTCAGTCACTGTTAATGGTCTAAATAAGGTGTGTTTGGTTAGGAAGACATAGAAAATATGCAGAGCTTGTGGTCCTCCGGGAACGTGGTTGAGAAACACTGGCCTAAATTGTCCATCAGTTGTATTTTTCATAATCCTTCATTCAAAGGGACCCTTTTAATCCCTTTGGTTTGAAATGACACTTCAATATGGTGGCTATGATTTTTTTCACCCTTTTATTGGGCAATTATATCTCATTTAAACTGCACTAATTGTCTACGTGCATATAATTTGATGAATAAACGTTTAATGGTGTTTTTTTTTAAATATTGTACACTTATGATCAAAAAATATATATTTTTTTTTTAAGTCTGCGTGAAATCTAAATTGACTAGCACATATTAGCTGTTGTTGCTAGATCGGATACGGTTGCGGCCGGAAGTTAACGAGAGTTATTTAAATTATTTATTAAATTTCCCATTTATTGTATTTTATTAATGAAAATACCAGTAAATTCGTTCAAACAATTTTCCAGAAAGAGAAGTCGTAACATTATTGGTAATTTGCCAGAATGCTGCTCTGTGTGAGCACAGGAAAAAAATGGCCGGAAAGAGTTTGTTCACTTATCAAACTTTTCGATGACGTGAGACGTCTACTCCAGCCAATCAGAACACTCAGATGCATTTACATTCGCGCTGTTTATGAAAATAAAAGCCTTTGAACATTTTTCTAAACACATTTAGCTGCTAAATGTTAGTCAGATAACGTTTCTATGTTCTTTCTAAATGCCAACTGCGTAAAAAATTATCTGTAAAATGCTGTTTATCTTCAAGCTCTGCTTCAGTTGCTTGACCCGTGTGCATGTGAAGTGAAGGAGTGTTCCGGTGATGAGCGCCAGCACAAACACATTATATACATCTTAACATGCGAAAGTGTTCCTCCATACTGTACGTTTTCATCAAAGTTGTTCACAATACTTATCCATCCACAGAAATTGTAATGTCGTCAAATGTGTAAACATTTAGCTGCAGTTCACGATTCTGCCTTTGGATGTCTCTGGGACAAAAGCAGCTGCATAAATGCTAAAGCTTCAAATAAAAGTGAAACCATCAACAGAAGCCCAACCCCTTTATGTTTACAAATACAAGCGCAGCCGTTTAGAGCTCATTTCTGGTTAATGATGTCAGAATTTACCAGTATTTTGGAATGGATGTGTGAATGGTCTTTTCAGGAAAAATTCCGGAATGGCCATGCCTGTGTGAACAGTGCTTTTTTTAATTTACTGGTAAAGTCACTCCGGAAATTTTGGTATTGTTGTGTAAAAGGGTATGCTGTTATACTTTTAGATGAACAGTTAATCTATGCTTAATCCACTGAAAAACCTTTTTTTATAATATTCAATTAAAATCTGACAATTTACTTTTGCGTTTGGAGTGGCTTCTTCTCTGTTGACGTGAGCTTGATGTTTCAGCCACAACGCTTTTAACTACGCCCCTTAGTTTGTTAAAAAAAAACTCCTCAATATTTAATTTCAGTTGGAAGTACATCAACATTTTTACTTGTTTTATTCAGGATTAGCATGTTCACATAAAATCTAGATTCACATAAAGCATTTCAATGACTTTTCAAGACAGAGTCAGTAATTTTTTCCTCCTCAAGGGAGTGACATTTCTCTCTCCTTTTTATTTTTCTTGGGTTTCAGCCCAGATATTTTCAGACATCCTGATCCCGTGAAGAAAAACCAGAGCGCACCCTCTCTCTCAGATGGTAAATCTTTCTTAAAACATCAAACTCTGTTTGTGCTAAGTCTCAGTTAAACCCATCACTCCTTCTCATCTACTGTATAGAATGATTTCTTTGATAATCATGTGATGTTTAGAATAATTTTTCTGAATTCTGTTTTCAGATAAGATGTCTCTGTGCACAGAGCTGTTAGACAAAGAAATTAACAAGTATCTAAAGCCACCATCTGCTTCGAAGTCCAACACGCTACGATGTGCAGGTGTGTCTGTATAAATGCACACAAATAACACTTAAGATATTAAAGGGATAGTCCCACCCCCCCCACCCCTCACAAAAAAAACTTATCATTTACTCTCCATCATGTGCATTTAAATCTTTGTAATATATTTTTTGAAGAACCCATTCACTTCCATAGTAGGAAAAATGGATGTCAATGGGTTCCAGCTACCAGCATTTTTCAAAATACCTTCTTCTGTGTTCAACAGAAGAAAGAAACTTAGATTTGTATAAAGTGAAGGATGAATACAATTTTTGGGTGAACTATCCCTTTAAAAGCAATACGTTCTGCCACTTTCTGCTTCTTCATCACTCTCATTGTTCTTTCTGTCTTGTATCTTTTTCTCCACACTGACACACACACACACACACACACACACACACATTTTCTGTCTCTCAGGTTGTGTGAAACATATGAATGAGCTAAACAGTCGGTCATTTGGCGCTGTGTTGAGTAGCTGCAGATTTCAGTGTGACTTTCACTTGGCACTGAGAGAGGCAGAAGATCGATTCAGGAGAAGCCAGCCATTAAAGAGGACTAGCCACTCTCTAACACAAACTCACATCAACACACACCACAAAAACAAAGAGCACCGCACAAGCGCTCAAGAGCATAAAGAGAGGAGCGAGAGGGAAAAGCACAAGCTGAGTCACCAATCATCAGACAGATGTAAGAGACCGTGTCTTTCACAATAGCTTTACTAGAACAAGGCCTGGAGAACCAAACACACCCTCGTGGTTTACATGTAGTAATTTAGCAGATGCTTTCATATGAAGCAACGATGTGTGTTGGGTAAAGGTTTATAATTGAATGTATATATTCTGATATTCTGTTTGAAAATGGTTTAAACAATGGACTATCATTCCACATAGTACAACATGACTATTAGTGATATTTTAGCAACAAGTGCCCATAACATTGTACAATAAAAAAGAGCAACACATAATACAGATAAATAGACAATAGAAAATAAATTGGGAATATACAAAAAAGAGCAACACAACAGGATATTTAAGTGAAATCTATGCTTAGAAACTCTTTTAAGTCTAAAATATTTCTCTTTTTTTTGTATATTCTTTATTTTATATTGTCTTTTTTATATTTATATATATATTGTTCTTTTATTGTATTTAATATTTTCATGAATGATAGTCTGTGGAATTATGATGCAGTTTTTAGATATCATGCCACCTTATTGCGCAATTAGTAGTAACAAAGTCTGCGTCTGAAATTGCATACTTCCAGACTAAATAGTACGCTAAAAACAGTATGCGAAATGAGTAGTACGTCCAAATTCATAGAATTTAATAAACAGTATATGAGAAGTACCCGAATGGCCTACTACTTCCAGTGTGATTCTGAAATGCGGATCTGATGGGCGCTACACTATCCCATAATGCATCGCAGGAGAATATATGAATGCGACGCAGCTGACGTGTGTAGGTCACGCGATCATGACAAAATGGTGGATGTAGTATGTCCAAGTTCCATTCATACTACTTCCATTCATACTAGAACATACTTTTCTAACGGTCAAGTAGTACTTTTAAATTCAAATGTAGTACCTACTAAGTATTAGGCGGTTTCGGATGCAGTCTGTGTCTTTCCACATGGTAGTATAACAAAATTATTGGTGATCTTTTAACAAGTGCCAATAGAATTATACAATGAAAAAGAGCAACATATAAACAAATAATACAGATAAATAGACAATATCAAAGAAATAAGGAATATACAAAAAAGAGCAATATAACAGGATATTTAAGTGGACTCTATATTTAGAAATCCTTTAAGGCTAAAATATTTCTCTTTTTTTGTATATTAATTATTTTATATTGTCTTTTATATTTATTTGTATTTATGTTTTGCCTTTTTTTGTATTTAATATTTTCATGAACGATAGTCTGTGGAATTATGATGCAGTTTTTAGATATCATGCACCCTTATTGCGCAATTAGTAGTAACAAAGTCTGCATCTGAAATATCTGCATACTTCCATATTAGTATGCTAAAAACAGTATGTGAGTCGAGTAGTATGTCTGAATTCATAAGCTGCTTTTCCACTGCACATAAGTCATTCATTTCCAATTGAGAGTACGTAGTTCGGAAGCTACGTGGAGTTTTGTTCATCTCCGTATGCAGAAAATTCGGATTCGATTTGAGCTGCAGATACGTTTAAATATTTTAACTCCTACGACTAGACCATATGCGCCTGGCCGACCGGATGTGATGTATTCCAGTTTTGTCCAAGCAGGTACGTGCGCATAAGATGAGAAATACAAGTTTTTTTTCGTGATTTTTTTTTTTCAGAAAAGAGATCTATATTAACAAACATTTCTATTCAGAAATGAGTAATTCTAAAAAATATTTTTTATGTTGTCTTCAAATTCCCTCCTTTTAGCGGTCCAAGTTTCTAGTATTCATTCATTCAACCATGGTGAACGCACAGAGAATAAAGGCTCTTGCTTTTGCACTTCTTTATTTCAGACACTACAAGAACAGCTTCTCTCCCATGGTGCATGACAAAACGGAAAATTCTGTGCGACAGCCTCAAGGGGGTGTATTTTGACAGTCGGGTCCAAATGTTGTGTGCAGTGGAAAGGCTGCTATAGAATTTGAAAAACAATATGTGAGAAGTACCCGGATAACCCACCACTTCCGGCGAGATTCTAAAGTGCGCATCTGATGGACGCCATGAGAGAATTCATGAATGAGAGTGAAGTGACACAACTGACGTGTGTATGTCATGTGATCATGAAAAAAATGGTGTATGTTGTATATCCGAGTTCTATTCATACTATTCACATTTATACTGTATCTAACGGTCGAGTAGTACGTTTAAATTCAAATTCAGTACATACTGAGTAGTAGGCGATTTCAGACACAACCCATGTCATTTAAGGCAAGTCATTTCACTTGGCGGCCATCTTTCACAGGCAGTATACTTGGGCATTCTGTTTGAATGGTGAAATGTCAAATTTTCCAAAACTATTTGCCAAGCTGACGATTTCATATCTGCAATCACCATTAAAATTAAACTACAATTGTGTCTTTAGTTTAATTCCTAAAAGATTAAATTACACAAAATCTGCAGAAACTTGCAAAAACACACATATGGTCAGAGCCCCTTCCTCGAAGAATCGTACGTTTATTTCAACAACAACTGGCTCCTTTACTAAAAGGCAGGGCTTCATTCACCATATTGACCGTTACATATATCCCCATTCAAAACTATACGAGTGACATGTCATGTCTATTCTATAGTCTTTGGCAGTATGCAATGTTTAACAACAGTATTGTGTATTAGCATAATTTTTAGTGCATTTTATATTTCATTACTGCTCAGTAATTTTTCTCTGTTCAGGTTATAGGCTCACACCCCTGAGAAGACCGCGTGAAACATACAGTAAGTGTTCTTTACCTACTATAAGAACTAGTTTCTACATGTCTTTTTGAGTTTGAGAGAGAAGACAGTGGGATTTAGAGAGAGAAAGAGGGAAACATTCATAGTACCTGTGCCACTATAAACATCTGCACCATAAGTTTGATAAATGGTGCATGTGCGTGCAAAGAACTGGGATTTAATATAGAATAAGTTACTGTTTCGTAACACAAGACGCAGGACAGTGCTTTCTACTTTTGTCTATGGCGTTGAAATGTCTTTCCATCTTCACTTTCAGATTTTTTTTTTCCCTTCATGTCCTCCTTTTACCCTCAGTCTCACTCATTCCATTCTCTCCATTGCCGAGTTGTGGTCTCTGAGTGCTGTTCAGTTGTTCCTATATGGCTTCTTTCCCATAACCACAAGACTTTTTCACTAGACTTTCTAGAGATGTTCTCAGTGTAATTGTCAAGTAAATGATAATGTACCGTTATCCAGTCATTATCACAATTCAAGCCCGGAAAGGGTGAGTTGACCCCAACTAAAAGGTTTTATTTGAGCTGTTTTACAATCGGGAAGGTGGCACTAATGCATTATCTTGTTCAAATAAAATGAGCCATTTACAGTGTAGCAGCCATTATGCATCACTTAAAAATCAAGCATTTTTAGAGTCCCTCATGACTAGTTACTAATTTAAATTTCATGTGTTTCTTAAAGGTCATGTGAAATAAAATAAAAGAAGTTAGTATCAATATGTTATAGTGGTGTAACGGATCACAAATCTCACAGTTCGGATCACATTATGTTTTTTTGTTTTTTTTTGTCACGGATCGGACAATTTTTTGGATCAGCCAAAAAGGGAGGAGACAGATGTAATTTGTGTTCCATTCATTACAAAAACAGTACTGCAAGACACTTTTGGTTTTTAACAAATAGAATTTAGAGCCTGTATTTTTTTTTAAATGAAGAAATAATCAGCTGAATAAAAATAAATTGTGAAATATTCAGTACTGTGAAAAATTCACTGTTACTACTACTACTGTTGCTAATAACGCTAAATGTAAATTTCAAACATTATAATTTGTACAACCCATATTTAATTTTGGTCTCAATTTTATTAAATGATTCAGTTATTCAATCATAAATCTTCATGTTACATTGTTAGATGGATAATTTTTGAAGAATTATTCAGTGGCACATTTCTGTGTGGAGTTTGCATGTTCTCCCCGTATTCGCGTGGGTTTCCTCCAGGTGCTCCGGTTTCCCCCACAAGTCCAAAGACCTGTGGTACAGGTAAATTGGGTAAGCTAAATTGTCCGTAGTGTATGAGTGTGTACAGATGTTTCCCAGTGATGGGTTGCAGCTGGAAGGGCATACGCTGTGTAAAACAAATACTGGATAAGTTGGCGGTTCATTCTGCTGTGGCGACCCCAGATTAATAAAGGTACTAAGCCGAAAAGAAAATGAATGAATATTTTTGATGGCTGGTTAAATAATGTAATTGCTACCTACAACTTTCATTTTTAAGTGTCAAGTTAAATGCATATGATGCTGATTTTAATCGTTACTATAAACATCAGTGGTTTTATCTAAACTATAAACTTATCCCAGTACTTCTGTGTTATTTGACTGTTTATAACTTCATAAGTAACTCAGACTAAAGACTAAATCTCTTTCTTGATTTTTGCGCTTTTCAAACACAGATTTAAATGCAGCGATTAGAAAGGATTAATAAACATATGCAAATCACCATTTATAATTTGTTGCGTGGGTGTTGAGATCCTTATCTTTTAATGATTAACTGCGCAGCTTACACTGAGTGCATTAAATGCAGGCTAACCAAGTAGTGACAGAAAACACCTTTAATAACCTAAGAAACCCACCACATCTTGAATAACCTACCACAACTTCTTCTGTCATCATTCTATTGTACAGGAAATGCTAAATGCTTTCATACATGCAATTTTGAATGACTTGAGAAGCGATCTCTCTGATATTTGTTACAAATTTAGAATTAATCTACAAGTAAAAAAATGTATTAATCTGCAGGTCACGTGTGTTCCAAACCATGAGTTGTGATCCACACGAATCACAGATGAACCGAGATCCGTTACACCCCTAGTATGTTATTTTTAAGAATATCTTTAAACTAGTGTGCTTTAAAACCATAACAATTTTTTTTTATTTTTGAACATCCAAAGATTGTAGTTTGTCACTTCCAACTAAATCAGGGGTGTCCAAACTCGGTTCTGGAGGGCCGGTGTTCTGCATAGTTTAGCTCCAACTTGTTTCAACACACCTGCTAGGAAGTTTCTAGTATATCTAGTAAAAGCTTGATAAGTTGGTTCAGGTGTGTTTGATTAGGGTTGGAGCTAAACTCTCCAAGACACCGGCCCTCCAGGACCGAGTTTGAACACCCCTGACCTAAATAGATCGATGATTTTTTTTCATACTTCAGGCATCAAATATTGACAAATCAAATGCTTTCTAGTATCGAATATGCCCCGCCCATTCAAGAAACTTGAGGAGGAGCTACTATATCTCCTGCTCTCTCTTCATGTTTTAATTGAGATTACGTCAAACATCGAAATAAAATGCACATTTCCAAGCATGGTAGTGCAGTGGGTAGCACAATCGCCTCACAGCAAGGTCACTGGTTCGAGTCCCGGCTGGTTTAGTTGGCATTTCTGTGTGGAGTTTGCATGTTCTCCTCTTGTTCGTATGGGTTTTCTTTGGGTGCTCCAGTTTACCCCAAGTCCAAAAACATGTGGTATAGGTGAATTGAATAAACTAAATTGTCTGTAGTGAATGTGTGTAAATGAGTTTATGGGTGTTTCCCAGTGATGGGTTGCATAAACCCATAAAACACATGCTGGATAAGTTAGTTCATTCAAGTTCATTCCTCTGTGGCGACCCCAGATTAATAAAGGGACTATGCTGAAAAGAAAATGAATAAATGAATTTCCAAGCATTTCACGCAACCTTTAAAATGCATCCAGTTGACTAGAATATCTACCAGAGATTTGATGATGATCTTTATAGATAATTTCATTTTTTTAATATAATTTTAGTTTTTAATAATAATATGGAGAGTTCAGATGCAAAAGTGCTTAATTCTTAAATAAACATTTTTCTCAGCCTTTGATATTCATGTTTAGTTATTTCCCGTTTAAAAGCAATAAAAACAACCCATTCTTTACCAAAAAAAATAAGATTACCGAGCCTACACACAGGAGCCTGACAAAAATATTCATTTATGGCATTAAGAGACTTTTGCACCCATTTTATACCCCTCTTTTTTTCTTTTTGTTAAATATAATTGTAGTTTATTGGTATTTATAATTAAAGCCTTCTTTATGAGTTAGAATGTCCTATAACCAGAGCATATGTGCAGAGAAGATGGGCAACTTGATTATGGTATGTGTACTGTGGCATACTAGAGTACAGGGTTCTATACAGGATGTGCACTTTCACAGACTGCCCACTAAATCATTCTAAAGATCAATGTACCTCCCCGCTGCCCTGTGCAAGTCTAACCATTTGTATTGCTTTTGCCAGCATGGACAAATTTAGTATGGTTTGGTTCATTAATTCCACTGATCCCCTTATCCTGCATTTTCTCTCAGGCCCTGACATGAAACAGTGGACGGATCACAGACATCTCAAGAAAACCTCAGAAGACAGTCTCTCCAAAAATGTATCGTACTATTCATAACTGTGATTTCACACTAACTTACAATGATCTCATCTGAAGCGTTTTAGATTCTTTCAGTCAGTCTCACTATTTCAAGATTTATTTGTCACAGAATCAAAGAAAATGCTAATATAAAATCCAATAACTTGCTCTTCCTCTGAAATAACTTACATCATCTTTAATGGTTTTCTCCTTTAGTCTTCAGGCAGACACAGAAAGAGGCAGAACTGGTCTGATGAAGAGCTGTACTACCTCACTAAGGGTGTGAAGAGGTTTGGTCACTCCTGGAACACCATCCTCTGGAAGTATCCTTTCCATCCCGGGCGCACCAATGTAGACCTGGCCAAGAAGTTCCACCACATGCAGGTCTCATGATGCTTACGATTTTTCCCTAAGAAGATGGATATATTTTGCATAAACTTTATAAGAAGGGGACCTGTTATGCAAAAATCTCATTTATAAGGGTTTTAAACACAGTTGTGTGGCAACAGTCTGTGAATATATCCAGCTTCTAATGGTAAAAATGTATTCATTTTATTTTTTAATATTGCACTCCTTTTTGAATCTGCCCCTATGCTGACACATAGGCATTTGTAGCTCCGCCCTTTTTTGGGCTGGGAGCAAAATCTCATTTGAATTTAAAGTGATGGTCACCATGATGGCACAATTAGGATCTAAGGCTAAATAGGGCAGTTTTAAACATTATTTGTGTAGTCACATTTACACTCTCTAATATTAATAATTACATAAATAATTCCCTGAACGCACAACACGTCCAACCTTGAGGTGGATGGTCTACAGCAGCAGAATGCCACATTGGGTGCCATTCCTGTCAGCTAAGATTGAGGCTACAATTCGCACAAACTCACCAAAATTGGAAACTAGAACATTGGAAAAAACGTTGCCTGGTCTGATAAGTTTCGATTTCTGCTGTCACATTCGGATGGTAGGGTCAGAATTTGGCATCAACAACATGAAAGCATGGATCCATCCAACCTTGTATCAACGGTTCAGGCTGCTGGTGGTGTAATGGTGAGGGGGATTTTTTGGCACACTTTGGGCCCCTTAGTACCAATTGAGCATTGTGTCAATGCCACAGCCTACCTGAGAATTGTTGCTGACCATGTCGATCCCTTTATGACCACAGTGTACCCATCTTCTGATGGCTATACTTCCAGTAGGATAATGTCACGTCATAAAGCGTGAATCATCACAGACTGGTTTCTTAAACATGACAATGAGTTCACTGTACTCAAATGCCTCCACAGTCACCAGATCTCAATCCAATAGAGCACCTTTGGGATATGGTGGAACGGGAGATTCGCATCATGGATGTGCAGCTGACAAATCTGCAGCAACTGCATGTTATCATGTCAATATGGACAAAAGCTCTGAGGAATATTTCCAGTACCTTGTTGAATCTATGCCACAAGGGATTAAAGTATTCTAAAGGGGATACTAGTAAGGTGTACCTAATAAAATGAGTGTATGTCATC
The DNA here is from genome assembly GCA_903798205.1 of Danio tinwini. Classification (NCBI taxonomy): domain Eukaryota; kingdom Metazoa; phylum Chordata; class Actinopteri; order Cypriniformes; family Danionidae; genus Danio; species Danio tinwini. The sequence continues at coordinate 421,530 of CAIGQZ010032545.1, forward strand.
GGCTTCACAGGGGGCCTCAGTCACATGATCTTGAATTGGGGTCCTTTAAAAATTAAAATTTGTTCAGTGGAATTAAAATTAGCATTTAGTAACACATTAGAGGGCATGGTTTTCA
>CAIGQZ010032545.1:442007-456743 GCA_903798205.1 Danio tinwini
GATAGATAGATAGATAGATAGATAGATAGATAGATAGATAGATAGATGTAAATCATATAGTAGTTATCATATCATAGTTTTAAAACTGGTTCAAGTTCATACAATTACAAAATATGTAAAGTAATATTAGCTGATTTCTGGTGCTTTGTTTCATTAAATAATAATATTATTATTGAAGCAACAACTGTAGTGCTAATGCATGTGTTTATCATTCCAAAGTATAACTATATAAAGATAAAACAATTTTATTCCAGCTGTAATGTCTTGTAATTTCTTTATTTTTGTGCATCATTTAAGGGTATAAATAATATATGTGCTGTTTAATTTTTTAATTAATGTTTTTATTGGCGGTTCATTCCCCTGTGGGTACATTTGAAAAATATATAATTTATAATGAATAATATTTTTATTGTATATGTCAGGCTTACCTGTCACATGATGTAATGAGTGTCCATATTTATCAAATTCATTAATAATCAACAGTTAAAGTAATGCGTACTTAGCTCGTCGGATCCAATCAGTTACGCATACTGCGCTCTGTCATTGAATTAATTAATATTCATGAGGCAAGGCTTCCCGCTCCTCACTGTCACTCAGTCAAAAACTCAAAAGCTCCTCAGATGCGCGGAGCTCAGGAGTTTCTGCAGTGTCCCGGCGTTTACGGTCTCGTTTAATGCGTTTGGGCGTTTTTATATGGATGTTATCGATTTTATTAACGGAGATAGATGTTTTTTTTTATTCATGAAACCAGTAGCAGAGACGTATTTCGATGGTTTCAGTTCATGCCGTTGAAAATGTAGACCGCAAACTATCTCACGCGAGAAGTGTCAAGTGACAGTGGAAATGCTCGAGGGTGAGTTATCATTTATTTATTTTGCTTTATTGCTGATAAATGCTACTTTTGTATGTCCAAATCTGTCTGACAGTTTTAGGAATGCCAACTTGAAAAAAATACTGTTGTAATTTACAGTAAATACTACAGTATTTTTAAACCATACTATAGTAAAAGGTAGCTATTACACTATATGATAGTATTTACAACACGTTGTTATTTGAATGTTACAGCATAGGCTACTGTAATATTAACTAACTGATAAACTGTATTAAATAGTGTAGTATACTTCATTTTTTACCACAGCATACTGTAGTGTATTGCACTATAATATATATATATAGTTGTGGAAAACTACTTTATTACCATAGTTGGTGTGTTATCATAGCATATTTTACTATACTATATACTATATATGGTTCAAAAACACTATAGTATTTACTATAAATCATCACTATAGTGTTTTTTCAGTAATGGATATATTTAAAATGAAGCCATCATGATACAGTAATTAGATTAGATGGTAATACAGTGGTTGTGAATTAAATTATTTTAACTTTTTAATAATTTGCCATACTGTAAATTATTTTACAAGTTTAATAATAGGTATGGGCCGGTATAAGATTCTGACGGTTTGTTTCACAGTATCACGGTATTGTGATTACTGCTCTAAATTATATTCTTTTTAAATGTCTGTGTAAAAAACTAAAAGCTTTTTCCCCTTTGAACACAATATATTTTATTTTGAGAAACATTTATAATATTTTGGAGCAGTAAACGAGCCAGGCCAAATAATGAAAATGAATCATTGACGTCTGCTGTCTTCATTAGTTTCAAAAACACAGATTTATTTACAATTTAAAATGGCATCTTTAGATATCTTTTCTGCTGGAGATGCTGTTGTTAAACAAATGTAAATAAAAAAATCTTACACATACCTTAGGAATGGTATTAGAGAAAATTAGATTTTACAATGCTTTGTATTTACATGATGCTCCAAAATACTTAAAATAACACCATATCATTGCAATATAAACGTGGTTGCAACCATATCTTTTCTTTGAGATGCGTTTTTTCATTCAGTTTATAATGTTACTTAGACTTTATATGTTAAAGGGAGAGTTCACCCGAAATCAGTGGCTACAGGTTTCCAACATTTTTCAAAATATCTTCTTTTGTATTAATTAAGAAAGGAACTGCATTGTGGTAAATGAAAGGTGAGTAAATAATAATTACAGAATTTTGGGTGAATGGTCCCTTTAAAGTGACTTATTTTTTGCCTTTCCTTTGTTGTTTAGCACGCCGGTGCAATGTGTCATCTGCTTCTATATACAGTAGAATTATATCAAACGAATGAATGTTGGAGAGTGCAAGTATTGCAAACTGCTAATCCAGCTGTAGACACAATTCATCAATTCCTATTCATCAATACTTCTGTATATAACAGAAATGACTATATTGATGAGAAAACAAAAGCTTAAACATGAGCGAACATTTTTGAATCGAATCGAAGTTCCGATTTGGTTTGTTTTACTCTAATACTTACAGTTTTGTAGAAATTCTATTACAGAAATCTCTTATGATTTAAAATTTGATTGCATAGATGGCTGATTTGGTCAAATTTTTGGTTTATTGGTTTGGACGAAGCGGATCAAGAGAAGTGAAATAAATATGCAACACACAATAGCTCTCAATCCCTCATTTATGAAGGTCACATTCACATGCAATAATACCAAACACAAGCCTACATCACATGCTACAATTTATTTGAAAACCTGTGGTTTTAAAGAGATTCTGAGGTCCTGTTTACACTAATACGTTTTAGTTTTAAAATGCATACGTTTTGCTACGGTTACGCCATCCATCCACACTACGCCAGAGTTTTCGAGCCCTGAAAGAGGAGCATTTTGAAAACGCTGGAGAGGCCATTTTTATTCTAAAATGCTGCTGCTCCGTCTCAGTTTCTCTGGGGGAAAACGGAGACATCTGAAAACGGAGGCGGGGCTGCAGACAGTCGCCTATCTGATTGGGGCTTTTTCCTCAATATTAAGTAGCCTTCACACAGTTCAGTCCTGCATCTCTCCTTGTAAGTTCAGACTTCGCAAATTGATAACTCCCGAGTGTGTACTTTATAAAGTCATTCACATCACCCTGGCTATGCTGTTTCACTACCTTAACAATAAAATGAAAACATGATGTGAGGGACTGCCTATTTTCATTTTGATAGTATTAGCAACTTAACAGACATCAAAAATGTTGAGGCGTCAGGTGGCTGCATAATATGAGCGTCATCTTTATGCATATTTATAACAAAACGAAGCCTATAGCATTACTGACTTCTTTCATTTTCATTGAAAATACGAAACATACCTTCTCTTACATTAAATATCAGTTTTAATAATTAATAATGACAATTATAAAAGTATAACACACAATAAGTTTATACAATAGAGAAAATAAAGGCAAGCAATCAGTCAGATGTGCAGAATCGGTGTCCGCGGTTATATTAATTAAGATATTAACTTAACTTATCTTTGCGCTCAGCCAAAACACATTACCTGAGAACTATAATAGATTCAAAAGACGAAAGTCGGGGAATATGTCGTTAGATATAGACAAGAGGATGAATTAAATATCACGTTTAACAAATATAGTGAGATTAGATCCAGCAGAAGATCCATGATGAATAGTCCGACGAGGACAGCTCTCATATGGGTATGTGCTCAAAGCACGCTGCAGTGCATGCCAGAGAGAGAGAGAGAGAGTGTGTGTGTGTATGTGGTCACGTGATGTGCGTTTTCACCGTTTTAGTGAAGACAGAGAGCTGTTCAGAAACGCTGGGTGAAACGCTAGTGTGGACGCGGATCGTTTTCATTCTTAAACGCCGTTTTAAAACTAAAACGTATTAGTGTAAACGGGTTCACATCTTGAGTGACTGGTGTCCTCCCCCTTTTTACACTCTACTGTCCATATGAAGGCACAAATGATAACAGAATTAAGATTTTTTAGGTGACCTAATCCTTAAGTTTATGTTTTAAACATTAAAAGTAATGTTTTAAACTTTATTGACACTAAAAAGAAGAGCTTCTTGAGCAAAATGGTATGTTATAATAAGTTCTGAAGTATCATGATACTCAAGATCAGAGCTATTCATTAATTTTTTCTTCGGCTTAGTCTCTATTACAGAGGTCACCACAGCGGAATGAATAGCCACCTATTCCGGCATATGTTTTACACAGCGATGCTCTTCCAGCTGCAACCCAATACTGGGAAACACCCATACACTTTAATACTCTACAGACATTCATTCATTTATTGTCTTTTTGGCTTAGTCCCTTTATTATTCAGGGGACTCCACAGTGGAATGAACCACCTACTTATCCAGCATATGTTTTACGCAGCGGATGACCTTCCAGCCACAACCCAACACTGGAAAACACCCATACACTCTCACATTCACACACACTCTCATACACTACAGACAATTTAGTTTATTCAATTCACCTATAGCGAATGTCTTTGGAATGTGGGGGAAACCGAAGCACCCGGAGGAAACCCACGCCAACACGGGAAGAACATGCTAACTCCACACAGAAATGTCAACTGGTCCAGCCGGAACTCGAACCAGTGACCTTCTTGCTGTGAGGCAACAGTGCTAACCACTGAGCCACCGTGACGATCACCCCTGAAGATCAGAGTAATTATGCAAAAAATTCTGCATTGATATTTTAGAAATAAATAAATTTACATATATTTAAAAATATTTAAAAATAGTGAACAGTATTTGAAACTGTCATACTATTTCACAATATTACTGTTTTTACTAAAATATGATTCAATGCAGCCTTTATGGGCAAGATACACTTGTCTAAAGAGACTAAACCTTCGTATCGACCCCAGACTTTTGTATGTCATAATCAAAATCTTCATTTTTTTTTGTACTTTCTATGCTCCATTTGTGTTCTCCAGTTTTTAACTAGTAGAATATGTCACTGTAGGTCTAAGACCACCAAGGTAAAAAATATCCTGCTTTTGTTTGTTTTTTATTTTGCAGCCTTGGTTCTGCTTATCCTGATAGAGGAGGGTTTTGCATTGGCACAGAAAACTCAAGGTTGGTTTGAAGTAGGAACATGCATGCAAAGACACAAAAATTGTCTGTTTTTCCTAGTGTTTTTGCTTTAATAACCATTATCTTAAATGCAGATCATCCTGTGTGTGTTTGTGTTTCCCAGTAGCTTTGGCTCAGAATGTGGCTGTTGTGGATAAGAAACCGGCTCACTGTGGAACTTTGGTCCAGACAGAAAATGGAGGAACGTTCAGTTCTCCAAACTACCCCAACACATACCCACCAAACAAGGAGTGTGTGTACATACTGGAGGGTATGAGTCTCACTTGCTTTAACACTAGATACTTTTCCTATTCATTGTGATTGTAAAAACCCCCATACATAATTACATGCACTTCAATCACCAGCAGGTATACACTCACCGGCCACTTTATTAGGTACACATGTCCAACTGCTCGTTAACGCAAATTTCTAATCAGCCAATCACATGGCAGCAGCTCAATGCATTCATGCATGTAGGCATGGTCAAGATGATCTGCTGTAGCAAACCGAGCATCAGAGTGAGGAAGAAAGGTGATTTAAGTGACTTTCATGGTTGTTGGTGCCAGATGAGCTGGTCTGAGTATTTCAGAAACTGCTGATCTACTGGGACTTTCATACAGAACCATCTTTAGGGTTTACAGAGAATGGTTCAAAAAGAGAAAATATCCAGTGAGCGGCAATTCTGTGGGCACAAATGCCTTGTTGATGCCAGAGGTCAGAGGAGAATTGCCAAACTGGTTCGATCTGATAGAAAGGCAACAGTAACTCAAATAACCACCCGTTACAACCGAGGTACAGTATGCAGAAGAGCATCTCTGAACTCACAACACAAACAACCTTGGGCCGGATGGGCTACAGCTGCAGAAGACCACACCGGGTGCCACTCCTGTCAGCTAAGAACAGGAAACAGGCTACAATTTGCACAGGCTCACTAAAATTAGACAATAGAAGATAAGAAAATTGTTGCCTGGTCTGAGGAGTCTCGATTTCTGGTGTGACATTCGGATGGTAGGTTCAGAATTTGGCATCAACAACATGAAAGCATGGATCCATCCTGCCTTGTATCAACAGTTCAGGCTGGTGGTGGATATTTTCTTGGCACACTTTGAGCCCATTAGTAACAATTGAGCATCGTGTCAACGCCACAGCCTACCTGAGTATTGTTCCTGACCATGTCTATCCCTTTATGACCATAGTGTACCCATTTTCTGATGGCTACTTCCAGTAGGCTAACACGAATCATCAAATCATCTCAGACTGGATTCTTGAACATGACAACGAGGTCACTGTACTCAAATGGCCTCCACAGTAACCAGATCTCAATCCAATAGAGCACCTTTGGGATGTGGTGAAATAGGAGATTCACATCATGGATGTGCGGCCGACAAATCTGCAGCAACTGCGTGATGCTATCATGTCAATATGGACCAAAATCTCTGAGGAATATTTCCAGTACCTTGTTGAATCTATGCCACGAAGGATTAAGGCAGTTCTGAAGGCAAAAGGGGGTCCAACCTGGTACTAGTAAGGCGTACATAATAAAGTGGCCGGCAAGTGTACATTGCTAGGTTGGACTCCTCTTTGCCCTCATTGTATTGAGATCTATACTGGTTACTGATGGCTACTGTGGAGGCCATTTGAGTATATTATTCACTATTATAATGTTCAAGAAACAGTTTGAGATGGTTTGAGCTTTGTGACATGGTGTATTAAGCAGACATCATAAAAGGGTCCACTGTGGGCATAAAATAATTGACGTACTCAGCAACATTACTCAGGTAGACTTTGCCTTTTAAACAGTGCTCAATTGCTATTCGATGACTCAAAGTATGGTATTACATAATTACATCACCTCCACCAGCCTGTTCCATTGATAGAGGCAGGATGGGTCCATGCTTTAATGTTGTTAGTGCAAAGTTCAGGTTTCCAGATCCTTCTCTCTAAAAGGAGAGTAATAATAATAAAGTGGCTAAAAACAACCTAAACTTTTACATTTGTGTATGTGTGTCTCCTAGTCACAATACTTACAGTAATCATATATCATATATATTGTAACAGCTGTTTCTTGTTCATGTCAGCCCATCCGCGGAAGAGAATTCAGCTGGTCTTCGATGACATCTACCACATCGAGCCATCTTTTGAGTGCCGATTTGATAACATTGAAATACGTGATGGGCCGTTTATTTTCTCTCCGCTGATTAATCGGTTCTGTGGGGAAAAGAGTCCAGGAATTGTCACCTCCTCCGGACGTTTCTTGTGGATCAAGTTTACCAGCGATGAGGAGCTGGAAGAACTGGGTTTCAAGGTGGAGTACTCATACACTGCAGGTAAATACTGTAAATGTATCCTGCAATTATATCATGTAATCATTCCATATTATTTTTATTTTTTATTTTTTTTACAGATCCCGATTTTCATCTTCATGTTGGAGGACTGTTGAATCCTATTCCAGGTAAAGATCCACTGAATTTATACAATTATAGAATTCATTTATTCATTCCTTTTCCTTCGGCTTAGTCCCTTATTTATCACAGGTCGCCACAGCAGAATGAATCGCCAACTTATCCAGCATATGTCTTACACAGCGGATGCCCTTCCAGCTGCAACCCAGTACTGGGAAACATCCATACGCACTCATTCACACACATACATTTTGGCCAATTTAGTTTATTGAATTCACCTATAGCGCATGTCTTTGGACTTGTGGGGGAAACAGGAGCATCCAGAGGAAACCCACGCCAACACGGGGAGAACATGCAAACTCCACACAGAAATGCCAACTGGCCACTCAAACCATCGACCTTCTTGCTGTGAGGCGACAGTGCTAACCACTGATATTTTTGTTACCCTCAAGTACAGTGGTACGAATTGAACTTGTCATTAAATTGTCATTAAATATTGATGACACTGTTGTGAAATGTTTTGATGGAGCAATGACACTTTCATTAAGAAATGTTAATGTTTGTTCCACTGAAAATAAGATCAGAACATTTTTCATGACACAGGCCTCATGACAATCATGTTTTAATAGATTTATGACAAGTTATGTTGTCTTGGTAATGTCAAGTTGTCATAACAAGGGCATTTCAAACAGTGTCATCTTTACAGTAAAAATTACATAACTGAGCTGATGACTGTTTCCATAAGCATAATAACAATAAAAATACATTCATTCATTTTCCTTCAGCTTAGTCCCTTTATTCATGAAGGGTTGCCACAGTGGAATGAACTGCCAACTTATCCTGCATATGTTTTACGCAGCGGTTGCCCTTCCAGCTGCAACCCAGTACTGGGAAACACCCATAAACTCACATTAACACACATACACTACGGCCAAATTAGTTTATTCAATTCACCTATAGCGCATGTCTTTAGACTGTGGAGGAAACCGGAGCACCCGAAATAAAACCCACACCAACATGGGGAGAGCATGCAAACTCCACACAGAAATGCCAACTGACCCAGCAGGTGCTCAAACCAGGGACCTTCTTGCTGTGAGGCGACATAATAATAATTCTATTTATCTATAGGATTTTTATGTTTGATTTCTACTGAATTACTCACCAAACCTGACCTGGTATGACCTGCCTAAACACACTTTTCCTTGATGTTTATTATTGCTTTGCTACCGATCAGAAAAACACATTATGTACCCTCATTTTCAGTTGCTATGGTTACCGTGCCCAACAAATATAAATGTAAATTCCATCTTTAGTGCATCAGTTATGTAAACTCCTGAATATTTCAGTGCCCCAGAATTTATTAGTTTTATGTTTCCCCAGCTGCAGTCTGAAGGCTCTGGGCCTCAAATACTTTACAATACAATGCTACAATCATTCATTCATTCAATCATTCATTCTACTTCAGCTTAGTCCCTTTATTTATCAGGGGTTGCCACAGCGGAATGAACCTCCAACTTATCCAGCATATGTTTTACACAGCGGATGCCCTTTCAGCTGCAACCTAGTACTGGGAAACACCCATACACTCTCATTTACACACACATACACTACAGCCAATATAGTTTATTCAATTCACCTATAGCGCATGTCTTTGGACTGTGGGGGAAACCGGAGCACCCGGAGGAAACCCATGCCATCATGTGGGGAACATACAAACTCCACACAGAAATGCCAACTGGCTAATCTGGTACTCGAACCAGCAACCTTCTTGCTGTGAGGCGACAGTGCTAACCACTGAGCCATCGTGTTGCCAACAATCATTTAAGTTTGAACTTAAATAATTGAATTGTCTTTACCTTTATCTTGGGCCCACAGACTGCCAGTTTGAAATGTCTGGAGCAGATGGTGTAATCAGATCAAGTCAGGTCGAGGAGGAAAATAAGGTGAAAGCAGGGGAAGCAGTGGATTGTATTTGGACCATAAGAGCTCCACCGATGTCTAAGGTTAGTAATGTCTAGTAAGATTAGACATCTCCATCTAGTACACTCAAAAAGAGATTTTTGCTGCTTGTCCATCTACTTATTTATATTTATTATTTAATATAATTATCTATTCATGAACAACACAGTTCTTGAGATTTTCTTGGGAGAACTTAATTGTTTTATGTTTATTCCACTTAAATGCGTTTAGTTAAAGAGCACCTATGGTGAAAATCTACTTTTCAAGCTGTTTGGACAGACATATGTGTATGTATGGTGTATAGACCGTCATATTGGGGTGATATATACACACCCGGTCCTTTTTTTTCTATTTAACAACATAAAAACGGTGGAACAATTGGATCGGTTTTGAGACCGACCGCAACTTGACGTAGGAGTGCGGTCCCCCCGCCCACCGAAATGATTGACAGCTGCTTATTAGCATGTCTCCGTAGTAACGTTTATACAGTAATCCTATCAACAAGACAGGACATAAGCAAAGCAACCGTAAATAAAAGGTCTGTTCAGTTCGCTAGGGTCATCAATCAACATCAAACTCAAGAGTGAGTTTGACAAGTTTAAAATGTTTTAAAACAGTGCATGTGTGTAATGAATTACAGCAATTTACTTCAGCTTTACTTAATCAGCACAGCCTCATGTCAGTACAATTATAAAAGAAGACGCTTTAATCCTGGTTTGTGGACGTTACATCAGGTTTATTTTGTACATTAACATAACCGATATCCATACAGCAGTGGAGATTAACCTGTATCCTGACACATTTGCATGCAAAGACAGTGCAAAGCTAAATGCGCGCGCTGTATGTGTGTCCACGCTGTGTGTGTGTGTGTGTGTGTGTGTGTGTGTGTGTGTGTGTGTGTGTGCGTGTGTGAAAAAAGAAAAAAGCTGTTGAGAGCTATAAAATACAAACTAGTGAAAGCTATAATAAATAATCTGAAATGTGTTTTGAGCTGAAACTTTACAGACACATTCTGAGGACACAAAAGACTTATATTACAGTTTTTCTCCATTGGTTTGGCTCATTTTTTGAAACTGGAATTACATTCTCAAAACAACATGGACAAACCTCCAAACCACTTGACAACTGTTCACAACAGAATAATTTTTTCTCATTCATTTCATCACATTGCAAATGTCTAAGTATATCTAGCCTACATTTAACACAATTTCCAAGTGAATAGATCTAGTTGATTTAAACTGATTGTTGATTCTCTGATGAATTTCACACATCTCAGATGACCAATCAAGCACTGTAGGCTGTATATAATGTTCATTGTTTTTTGTTTGTGTGTTTATATTACAGTATATTATGCTGTACATTTTTTTATTCTGATGTATGTTAATTACTTTATGTGTGTGATTGATAATAGTTACAATTTCATTGACAGTATGAGTGCAATGTATGATGTCAAACCTTGGAGACTACTCTTAACCTAAAATACCAACACTATCTTACGGCAATTCCTAACTTTCTAATTTAGTGGCTAATTCGAATGAATTTGTACGATCTCATTCATACAATTTAGTATGATTTGCTTATCATCCAATGATGATTGGGTTTAGTGGTGGGGTTTGGTGCCACGCCTCCTTTTTAAAATTGTACAATTGAACACGTACGAATTAGCCACTGAACTGACAAAACATAAAATAGTTAAATTTCTTCGTGAGATCAGACTGAAAATCCTTATTTCTTATCATTTTTCAAATCTTATCAATTAATTTTATTTATTTTTTTACACAATTGCATTCTGTCAAAAGACAAAAAACTGTTCAGTAATCATTTTCAAAAACTGGGCTAAGACTGAAAGGTGGACATGAGAGATATTTCAATGGTCCTCTGTCATATTGACAAAATATCTAAACATTCTGACTTGCAGTGTTTACACAATGCCAAAGGTACAGAGGATTTTGGGGGCACTGACTGTTTAAATGAGAAGGAAATTTAGTTTTGATACATGAACGAACAGTTTTGGGAAAGATATGAGCTTTTGCGAGTGAGCTATAGTGTTGTACTGAACTGTAAGAGTGTTTTGCAAAACAATCTTAGAGTATTGAGAATGTAACTCCTGTTTTAAGAACTGAGCCAAACCAATGGAGAAAAACTGTAAATCTGGAAAAAGGGGTAACCTATGTGCCCTTTAACTTAATTGATTTGTGTTGGGACAAATCTGCATTTTTTACAGTGTAGTAAGCCACTGACATCAAGTAGAGGGTTTTGTAACAACACAAAGGGGTTTATGTTGTGATAATCAACAATTATTCTACTTCTTAAACAACTTTTTGCATAATAAATAAATAAATGGACATTAAATGCTGAATTAATTCGATTATATACACTCAAAAAAATGCCTTTTGCTGCTTGTTCAAACTACATATTTAAAATGAGATGTCTTTGTTATGGCACTTCGATATACATGAATGCATCATAACCTGTATTTGTCTTTGTCATGACATGACTTGACATTACCAAGACAACATAACTTGTCATAAATCTGTCATAAACATGATTGTGTGAGTGCGTCACAATCACCAGCGATCTAGTCCATACAGATTGCTGGAGAACTACAAATCTGCCACCAACTGCAAATCCTGTCATGCACCACACACTCACACCTGTTCCTGTTTCACTTTGATTACACACACACACACACACACACACACACACACACACACACACACACACACACACACACACACACACACACACACACACAGCCAGAGGATCGTTATGGATTGATTTCGTAGACCTTATATACAGCACACACACACACACAGACTTTGCAGAGTCTTGTTGGTGTTTATCTGTTAGTGTAACATTTCTAAACGTTCTTTGTCTAGAGCAACTGATTCCCATGCAAAGAATCACCGGTTCGATCTCAGCTCAGAGCGGGTTGGGTGCAGTAGGACTGATGGGTTACATGTGGGGGCTTGTCCGAGATGGGAGTGAGATTTAGGGGTATGAGCGTAACAAAGCCCAGCTAGCGAAGTGCTATGCAAGTAAACTTCACTCCTCTGATCTCAAAAGGTGCGCTAGTGACAGATGCTAGAGGCCATGGTCTTTAGCCTCCTTGTTATTCACACTAAAAGCCACTCAGCGGCAAAGCGAGAGTGAGCGACTTACGACGACTTCCATCTACGCGAGCGACAGCGGCCGTTGGCGACCAGGTGGGCGTTTTGAGCAAGGTGACAAAGTTGTGAATCTTTCAACTTTATGCAAATGAAGAGCAACTTTCTTGAGCGACAGCCAATAGGAGCACCCGTAGAGCTCACACAATCCTCTCTCAGCTCGCTCAGAGGCCGGTTGTATTAGTGCTGTATAGACCTACACAGACCTGCGTTTAAAGCAGGTCGCCACGCAGAGCGACAGACAGCTATAAAGTCGCTGCTATAGTGTGAATTAGGCATTAGAACAACTGAATCCCATGCAAATACTCAGAGCGGGTTGGGTGCAGTAAGACAGGTAGGTTACACGTGGAGGCTCGTGCGGGATGGGAGTAAGATTTAGGGGGATGAGTGTAACGGAGGCCAGCTAGCGAAATGCTATGCAGCAAACCTCACTTCTCTGACCTCAAAAGGTGCGCAAGTGACAGATACTAGAGGCCATGATCTTTAGCCTCCTTGTTAGAGCAGCCGACTCCCATACAAAGAATCGCCGGTTTGATCCCAGCTCAGACTGGGTTGGGTAAAGTAAGACGGGTGATAGATATGCTGGAAATGGGCAATGAGGACAGTGATTATTTGGGATGCCAGATATGCTAGAAATGGGATGTTAGTAGAAAGACTGAGCAATTATTTTATGTAGTTTAGCATCTTAATATAAATAACATATATGTTTTATTAGATTTTTTCATGATCACGCATGTCATAGACAGTGGCATAAAATGTGTCTGTTTGTGTCTCTCGTTCAGATCTATCTCCGCTTTCTAGACTACCAGTTGGAGAACTCAAACGAGTGTAAGAAAAATTTTGTTGCCATTTATGAAGGCAGCAATGCCATTGAGGATCTTAAGGCCAAGTTCTGCAGCACTGTTGCTAATGACATCACTCTTGACAACACGGTGGCCGTGGTCCGAATGTGGGCCGATGAGACCAGCAAACTGAGCCGCTTCCGCTTGCTGTTTACAGTCTTTACCGAACGTAAGCATTCATCTACATTTTTGACAAGTCTGAGTGTCTCTGTGGGAATGGGGGGCTTAGTTTTGTCTACTACACAAAGTCAAACAAATGATGCTGGACTTCATTTATAGCTTTTCATTGTTTAATGCACATTATTGTACATTTTTAATGCACACTATTCATGTTGCCAAATAGAAACAGAAAAGTTTATCTTGAAGGTTTAGCTAGGAGAAGTTATAACAGAAATATGTTGATTTTGTATACTAAAATTTGATACTACTTTAATATTATTATTTGGCTTAGTTCCTTTAGCCCTACATCAGGAGTCATCACAGCGGAATGAATCACCAGCATATGTTTTACACAGTGGTTGCCCTTTCAGCTGCAACCCAGTACTGGGAAACACCCATACACTTTCACATTCACACTCATACACTACGGCCAGTTTAGTTTATTTATTTCACCTATATTGCATGTCTTTGGACTGTGGAGGAAACCCACGCCAACACGGGGAGAACATGCAAACTCCACACAGAAACACCAACTGGCCCAGCCAGGACTCAAACCAGTGACCTTCTTGCTGTGAGGCGACAGTGCTAACCACTGAGCCACAGTGTAACCTAATATTATTACTAATAATATAATTTGTAATATTAATATAAACAAATAATATTACTTATTATTATATATTATTATTATTAATAATACAACCAAAACATTTCATATGTTTTCATTTATACAGTTCTTTTGTGCCATCTTTGTCCTTTTTAAAAAGGTGATGTTTTGCTGTAAATTATTTAACATTTTAAATTTGTTAGACCCTATTTGGTCAACAAATTCATATTGATTAAATTAAAAGACAGGATCTATAAATAAATAATAAATAAATAAATAAAACTGAAAATATATTTAATAGGGTCCTAAATTAAAAAGTATTTATTGCACTTTCTTATTTTAATTATGAATAAATAAATAAATAAAGTTTAATTATTCATTCAGCAGTAAAAAATAAACCACACTGAACTGAACTAAACTGAACTTCAACTCTGAAAACTGCACTGACACAGTCTCAATCTACTCAAACTTCTATGTTAAGCTGCTTTGACACAATCTATATTATAAAAGCGCTATAGAAATAAAGATGAATTGAATTTATTTTCCTTCAGCTTACTTCTTTAATTATAATTTTAATAATAATAATATAATTTGTAATATTAATATAAACATAAATATATAATATAATATAATATAATATAATATAATATAATATAATATAAT
>CAIGQZ010032545.1:456753-480851 GCA_903798205.1 Danio tinwini
ATATAATATAATATAATATAATATAATATAATATAATATAATATAATATAATATAATATAATATAATTAATAATACGACCAAAATATGTTATATGTTTTCATTTATTCAGATGTTGTGTGCCATTTTTTGGTCTGTCAAAAATGGTGATGTTTTGCTGTAAATTATTTAACATTTTAAATTTATTAGACCCTATTTGGATGATAAATTTATATTAGTTAAATAAAAAAAGACAGGATCCATAAATAAATAATAAATAAATAAAACTGAAAATATATTTAATGGGGCTCTAAATTTTAAAAAGTATTTATTGCACTTTCTTTTTTTAATTATGATTAAATAAAGAAATGAATGAATTAATGAATGAATGAATAAATAAATAAATAAACAAATAAAGTTATATTATTCATTCATTTTCCTTCGGCTTAGTCCCTGATTTATCAGGGGTCACCACAGCGGAATGAATCGCCAAGTACTCTGACACATGTTTTAATTATATTATTAATATATTATATTGAAAAAATCACAAAATAATTTTTGACCATGTCTACCTTTAATACTTTTTGTTGGAATATCTTATACCAATGAAAGAAAGGTCTATGTAATGATACATCATCTTTAAAATTGGAATATACAGAAGTTGCAAAAGGCTTTCAACCCTATTGTGATGCATATTCGAGTGTATAGTGGAGGTCATTTAATTTACAAGTAAAAGCATCTTCAGAGAAGAAACAAGAGATTTGTGTTGAAGATGAGGGGAAATTATTTTTATTAAAGTTTAAAAAGACACATGGATTTAAATAAAATGAAATAATAATTTGCATGGATAAATGAGTTATAATGAATATTGCAATATTCATTGTTTCAATAAACTACCAACTATTACGGCATTTGTTTTAAACATTTGGATGCCCTTCCAGCTGCAACCCAGTACTGAAAAAAATGCAATATTGTATAAAAAATAATATTAATTGCCAATTTTGGTTTTATGGTGACTACTTCAGAATATTATGCTTTAGTTTGCTTTTGCATGTCACGGTAACATGAAGTGTAAGAGGTCCATCATGTGGACACTTAAGTGCACTGCATGTCTGTTTGGCTTTTTATTTCATTCAAATATCAAACGTGTTTTTCAGCTCCGTGTTCGCCCAATGCATATTTCTGTCACAGCAACATGTGCATCAACAACAGCCTGGTCTGTAATGGGGTTCAGAACTGTGTGTTTCCCTGGGATGAAAACAACTGCAGAGGTAAAAAAAAATGCCAGAAACACAAAGAAGATATTTTAAAGAAGCCAATAACCAATGACTTCATTAGTTAAGTTTTTTTTTTTACCATGGAAGTCAATGGTTACAGGTTTTCAGCATTCTTCAAAATATCTTCTTTTGTGTTCAACAGAAGAAAGAAACTCATAAAGGTATCACTGTGAGTAAATAGTGAGTACATTTTCATTTTTGGGTGAACAAAACTTTTAATTATCGAATATATACATACATACAGGACTCAACATATGAGTACACCCCTGACAAACCTCTCTTTTAAATTCATATTTTTAATAGAAAGCTATACAATATTATATTTGTGCATATACATTAGATTAGTCAATACTGAAGCTAAATCTGAAGCTAATCTGACAAAAATAACTTTGAGAGAAATCAAGAGTAAGAGAAAAAATCAAGAGAAACAAAAAAATTGACAAATTTTGTTGAAATTTTGTAAGTTGTATTAATTTTTTGCAGTATTTAGCTTGAATTTAATTGTTTTATCTTTCAATTTCTAAATATGTTGCGCGACAAAAATATTATTTTAATAAATATATCTGTTTAATAAATCAGTTTTGTTTAAATGCACCAAAATACATTGCAATATTTACTGAGAAATGATAAAAAATATATAAATTTTCAAAATAGGCTATAGTCAATTATGTTGAGCACTATACAGTATGGTGTAATGGATCACAAATCTCACGGTTTGGATCACTTTATGTTTTGTTTTTTTTGTCACGGATCAGACCATTTTTTGGATTAGCCAAAAAGGGGAGGAGACAAATGTAATTGGTTTTCCATTTATTACAAAACAGTACTGCAAGAAACTTTTGGTTTTAACAAACAAAACTTAGAACCTGTAATTTTATTGTTCTTATTTTGTTTTATTGTCTCATTTTTAATAAATGATTCAGTTATTCACTCATTAAACTTCATGTTTCATTGCTAGATGTGTCATCTTTGAAAAATCATTCAGTTGCATTTTTTTGATGGCTGGTTGTCGCCACATATTAATTAAATAATGTAATTGCTGTGTACAACTTGTATTTCTGAGCGTCAAGTTAAATGCATGACAGTGATTTAAATTTTTACTATAAACATCAGTGGTTTTGTCTAAACTATGTTATTTGACTGTTTGTGACTTCATAACTAACTCTAAAGACTAAAGACTGAATGTCTTAGGATTAATAAACCTGCAAATCACCATCATTTATAATTTATGTTGTGTGGGTGTTGAGATCCTGATCTTTTAATGATTAATCGTTCAGCTTACACTGAATGCATTAATGCAGGCTAAACAAGTAGTGACAGAAAACACCTTTAATAACCTAAGAAACCCACCACATCCTGAATAACCTACCACAACTTCTTCCCTCATTATTTTATTTTACAGGAAAGCCAAAATGCTTTCATACATGTTATTTGAATGAAGCGACAGGTGATCTATCTGCGATCGTTACAAATTTAAGATTATCTAGGATTAATCTATGTATAAAAATGTATTATTCCACGGGTTATGTGTGTTCCGAGCTGTGGGTTGTGATCCGTACAAATCATAAATCACCCGTGATCCATTACACCCCTATAAAGCACATAATGGGTATATATTCTGAATTTATTTGTCTATGAAGGATTGGACATCATGGGTTAAATGATTATTATGGAGTCCAGGATAATGCCATGTTAACCCTGGTTATATAAATCAGTAATAAAGATTCATAATTGAGTTTTATCATCATTGTGCTCATTTGGGTTGTTCTCACTCATCTTCTGCTTTCTCTTGTGTTTGTTTTCCTCGTCTCTATCAGAAAAGAAGCCTAAAACTTTTTTCCATCAGATGAGTAAAACACATGGCACAGTGATTGGAGTGTCCACTGGTGTGGTCTGCCTTCTTCTCATCATATCTATATTTATACAGATGAAGCAGCCCAGAAAAAAGGTGAATACAATTGACGAATAAAAAGCAGGCTGTTATGGGTCAGAAATGCACTTAAACATGATTTTCCTTAACATCAACAACTTTTCTTTGTATTTTTAGCTTTTTAAATACGTAAGCCATTGCAAGTTGTTTCTCCTGAACAAACGAAACACTTTCAAAACAACACTGGTGTATTTGTTTATTTGAGCTTCCTGACACAGACATATTGACTCAGCCAATGGTGTGACTGTGGGACTGTTTGTCTGACCAATGGCAAGGGCAAATTTATTTATTTATTTAATTATTTGTTGCTGTTTTAAAGGATTTCACTTTGGGATAATAATATGATTAAACTGATTTGCTTTTTTAACAATACTACTACTTACCTTTTTAAAATACATACAGTATTCCTGGTGTAATTATAATTTACAAGTGCCTTTTTTTCAAAAATCATATTAAATATTTGGTGGCACTTTACAATAAGGTTGAATTAAAGTAGTTAATGCATTTACTAACATGAACAAACAATGAAAAATACATTTATTACAGTATTTCTTCATGTTATATCTATATCTTCAGTTAATGAAAATACAGTTATTCATCATTAGTTTATGTTAACTCACAGTGCATTGACTAATCATGTTAACAAGCATGCATTTGAATGTTAATAATGCATTAGTAAATGTTAAACTGTGATTAATAAATGAAACCATATTGTAAAGTGTGACCAAAATTATACATTACTCTGAGAAAATGGTTGCTGCGATTTGGATTTTGAAAAAAGGAAAATGGAAGTAAAATGATTATTGTGTCAGATTTCTTTTTACAATTCTTCTCATATTGTCTTGTGTAATAAATCCAGTGCACACCTTTTCTTTATAGCAGTGAAGTTTCGGCCCTCCCTTAAAATGTAGTAATATGTGGACATTTTTTTTCTTATCTTATTGTTGATTTGATTTTTTTAAAGCGGGTTTCATAAAGCGGATGCCCTTCCAGCTGCAACCTAATACTGGGAAACACTCATACTCATTCATTCACACACTCGGGCCAATTTTGATCATCCAATTCAATTATAGCATGTCTTTGGACTGTGGGGGAATTCAGAGCACCCACAGAAAACCCACCTGAATACGGGAAGAACATGCAAACTCCATACAGAAATGCTAACTGGCCCAGTTGGGACTCAAACCAGCATCCTGTAATATGAGTCTCTGAAATCATCAGAGTATGGTGTGAAGTTTTAGCTCAAATTATGCCAGATCATTTATTATACTGTGCCCTTAATGCCACTTTTTGTGTGGAAAACTTAATTTCCATGTGTTTCTTTAAATGTAAATGAGCAACTACTTTTTAATATATACTAGTTTTTTTTTCTTTCTAATTGAATATATATGTATATACAGTTGAAGTCAGAATTATTAGCCCCCCTGTTTATTTTTTCCCCAATTTTTTGTTTAAAGGAAAGACGATTTTTTTAATAATATTTTACTCGATATTTTTCAAGACACTTCTATACAGCTTAAAGTGACATTTAAAGGCTTAACTAGGTTAATTAAGTTAACTAGGCAGGTTAGGGTAATTAGTCAAGTTATTGTATAACGATAGTTTGTTCTGTAGACTATCGAAAAAAAAATAGCTTAAAGGGGCTAATAATTTTGACCTTAAAATGGTGTTTAAAAAATTTAAAACTGCTTTTATTCTAGCCAAAATAAAACAGATAAGGCTTTCTTCAGAAGAAAAAATATTATCAGACATACTATGAAAATTTCCTTGCTCTGTTAAACATAATTTGGGAAATATTTAAAAAAGAAAAAAAAATCATAGGGGGGCGAATAATTTTGACTTCAACTCAATATATTCATTTATATATATATACAGTTGAGGGCAAAATTAGTAGCCCTCCTGTGCAATATTTATTCTTTTTCAAATATTTCTCAAGTGATATTGAATGGAGCAAGGAAATTTTCACAGTATTTCCTACAATAATTTTTCTTCTGTTTGTTTTATTTTGACTGAAATAAAAGCAGTTTAAATTTTTTTTTACCATTTTAAGGTTAATATTATTTGCTCCCTTAAGCAATATATTTTTCATGGAGTTGACCACGACGACGGGGTTCGAGTTCGGCGAAAGCTGTAGTAAATAACAGGGTTAGAATGTGGTAAAATCTGAAAACGTAAAAATCAGGCGAGTGCTTTTCTTTTCCTGTATTGCTTTTTAAAACTGTCAGTTGTGTTTAGGGAAGTGGGTGGGCGCTGGTCAATCTGTGCTGAATACATTCAGTCAGTCAGTCTACAGCGGCCTCTGGTGGATTTATGTGAGAACAGCAGGCACTAATGGCACTCGCGAGAGAAATTTAAGATCTCAAAAAGCATACACAGCTGCCTCTGGTGGATTAGCGACTAGACAAACAACAAACAGCTGCAAAAAAACATACCTCCTAGGACATATTTGGCACTCTCCAGAAATGTATATAGCGGTACGTTTTCAGAATCAGCCTGGGTTGATTTTATGTATAAAAAATATAATGTTGTGTGTATGGTTCTCCTGCAGATCTTGTGTCGTAAAGGTTTGTTCAGTGAAGCAGAGATGCAGGAGGTGCTGGATCCTCCCGAGTACGAGATGTTCTCCATGCAGGATGCCGATATGCCAGAGGAGCTGTTGGAGGAGGAGCTGGAGGGCCTGCAGAAACTGCACCGCTCCGCCAGCATGTCCCGCTGCGTCCGCGAGCATCACTGCGGTGCTCACAACAGCACCACCATCCTGATGACCAGAACAAATCCTCTGTCTGAGGAGCTAAGCACGGCGGTCGGGGCTCGCAGCTGGGGCAGCTTCCATGGTCGGCGGAGCAGCTCACGCTCACACCACCCGCACACACATGCCTACAGCGCACAGAGTCTGAGAGAGGCGCTGGAGGAGGACGAACTGAGCCTGGAGGGACAGGTCATGGAGGAGATCGGGTACAATGAAGTTTTTGGCCGAGGACATGGTGTCGTAATGGTACGTAACCACACAAACCCTGTGCAGCAGCGCTCCCTCTCTATGGACTTCTGAGAGGAGGGAAGGTCAGCTGATTGGTTCTTTTTTGTCGTTGGGACTATGGACCACAAAACCAGAATACAAAAATACATTGTATGAGTCAAAATTATTTTTAATGTCCCAAATAAATAGAATGTTAAAGGGGACCTATTATGTTCCTTTTTACCAGATGTAAAATGAGTCTCTGATGTCCCTAGAGTGTGCATGTAAAATTTTAGTCAAAATATTACACATAAAAAGTTTTATAACTGTTTGAAACTGCCTCTTTTAGGTTTTGATCCTAATTGTGCTATTTTGGTGACTGTCACTTTAAATTCAAATGAGGAGCTACAGATGCCTATGTGTCAGCATCCGCTTGTTAAGTGCATCACAGGAAGCAGCTTCCGGGTCCAAGCTGTCTATCAAACTGTATTGGGAGACTCATCAAATGGTAATAATAAATGTTTACAAAGCGATGTAATACTTTCGAAAATCACGATCGCAATATATATATATATATATATCCATGCCTAATATCTGATGGCCAGAGAGTGATCATTTTTTTATAAATTGGTAAATTGGTAAAATTTTGGTATTTGTGATGCAGCAAGTTCAGGGACTGATGTGTACACTATGAGTTTATATAAAATTCACTTTAATGTGTGATATAACCAAATAATGGCCATAAAGGAATATTTTTTTAATTCAAGTGAGTAGCGGCTTGGACCTGGAAACAGTATTACACACGTCACCTATATGCAGTGCTTAATTCATGAATTGCAAGGTCAGATCGTGGTAACGGATCCAGCATGTTACCCGAGGATGGAGAGGTGTCGAGCACAAAATTTGAGGAGGGGGGGTTGTGGTGAAAGGGGAAGGGGGTTGGGCTGTAGTTGGGGTGGGGTGGTGGCGTGGACGAAAGTGAAGAGAGCAGTGGGGGTGTTAGTGACAGGCAAGAGGGTTGGGAAGTTGAGGAAGAAAGTGAAAGTGAACAGTGGACGGTGTAGGAATGCGGTTGAGGAGGGGGATTGGTAAAATGATGTGCCAGATCAGATTTCAGAGGTGCCGGATCCGGATCCGGCGTGTTCTGGCCCAAATTAAGCCCTGCCTATACGTCACAACTTAACAAGCGGATAGTGGCAGATCCAGAAACAAGACTAAGGGTGTTTTCACACTTGCCTTATTTAGTTCAGTTGAATCGCACTAGCATTTGTTTTCCCTCTTGGTACAGTTCGTTTGGGCAGGTGTGAATGTAGCAATTGCACTCTAGTACGCACCAAAAGCGGACCAAAACAGCATACTGAAACCTCCTTGAAGAGGTGGTCTCGGTACAATTCAAACGAACCCTGGAGTGGTTAGTTTGAGGTGAGAACTAAAACAGGCCCAACCACAAAAAGTACTGCACCTTTTTGAACTAATCTACCAGCCGTAGTCCGATGCGCTATCTTATGGGGTGTGGAGGAAAAAAAAATATTGACAGCAACAATTTTAAACAGAGAGAAACAGGGAAAAACATTACCTGATGGACCGTAATATTTCTGGAAGATGACCATGCCGCAGTTTAGCTAAATTAATTGACATCTCCTCCTGAAGTGACTTGTGATGCGCTTTCACCGTTTGCAATGCATTAAAACATTGTTTTCCAGCTGCAGCCGTGCTTCATTCTCGAAATGTATAGTTTGTCTAAAGTGATGTATACAAACTATATAGTATACTATGACCAGGAATACAATCAGCCAGCGCAGTCTTCCCTCCACAGTAAAAAGCGACATTTTGTGTCTGCCGGTTTGTTTACTTGCGGGAGTTCCATTGACATTTTTCCGCACGTGAATTCTGACCAATCGAAAAGCAGTTTAGGAAATACGTTAAATAACATTTTCAAAAACAAGATTTTTTTTATCAAAACATTTTAGATATTCAAATAGTTGACCCCATATTGCCCAATCCATAACACATTATACATCAATGGAAAACTGTTTTATTCAGTTTACATGTGATCTATTAATCTCAATTTTCCTAAAATGTATTTTTTGACTGGTTTTGTGGTCCAGGGTCACATATGTGAAATTAAAATAGCTGTTGTTAGCACACCTTGTTTTAATATTTTACTGGGTTAAATTTTTCAGTGTTATGTTTGACCTCTTTCACCCTTCCTGTAATTGATTTCAAGCCAAGTGTGCTAGTTCTTATAGGTGTTATTCTCATTCCTCAACATTACATAAAAACATGCAAGTAATAAAATGTTTACCACACCTACCAGTGTAGGGAGAATTAGCGTCGGTGGCAAATATTACAGTAGTACTTAGTACTGACCGCTCACATACTCACTATCCTTTCAGCTTAGTGATTTATTAGGGGTCGCCACAGCGGAATGAACACCAATTACTCTGGCGGCAGATGCGGCTGCATCTTACTGACTATAAAATATTTATTTTGTGTTATTTGTCTACATAAACACAGTAAAATACTGTAAATGCAGCAATAATCTGAACTTTATATGAATTTTCATGTATTTCGTTCCTGTTGTGGTAAATATGGTGAATCGGTCACAGATGAGGACCCCCCCCTTCAATTTCTAACATAGGCTCATTCTGAAAACGTAGCCCTATATACATTTCTGGAGATTGTGAATTATGTAGCCAGAAGTATGCATGGCTGCATTTCATCTTTAAAATGAACGTTATGGGGTGTTTCTTTTCGCGCTTACCAGCTGACCGCCTAACTCTGTGTGGACGGCTTTCCCACTAATACCAGTTTGTCCAGTTAGCTCGCCATGTTCGTCAGCGGACTTGTGATGCAGAGAGTTGACCACGATGACAGGGTTCATGAAGAACAGTTCCAGAAAGCAGGTAAGACAAAAACAGAAACCAAAAAATAAAATAAACAAGTAAATAACAGGGTGAGAATGTGGTGAAATCTGAAAACGTGGTAAAAATAAGGCGATGGCTTTTCTTTTTATAGATTGCTTTTGAAAACACTGTCGATTGGGTTTAGGGAAGTGGGTGGGCGCTAGTCAATCTGTGCTTGTTAAAACACAATCGGTTGGGTTTAGAGAAGGAGGAGGGTGGGTCAGTCGATTGGTTGGTCAGTCAGTCAGTCAGTCGACAGCGACCTCTAATGCATTCGCAAACTTGGTACATATTTTGCACTCTCTAGAAATTTATATAGCGGCACGTAATCAGAATAAGCCTGGGTTGCCAATTTCAGTGTCTGCATCAAATGAAAAAAATGTCATTTATTTCATTTGTTTAACGAATTTTACGTCATGTTTCTTGAGTTGCACTTTATTAAGTTTTGTCTGTAGATTTCTATTTTAGTACATATTTCTATATATATAGTAGATAGCATTTTTTTCCTACAAAGAGCCATAAATCTCCGCTTCTGCAGCACTTAAGCACCAATCTTCAGTTTTATTCACATACCTGTATTTTAAAGGTTTTTATACTCTTTATATATTCTGTAGGATATTCATACATAATATGCCTGATTTTATACATTTCATGCTACCATATTATTAAAACTTGATATTCACAATGTATTCTGAATTATGAAGTGATAAAAAAGTCCAAAATCCTCTCTGTAAAAATCCTTGATATTAATATGTAAATAATAATAATAGTAATAATGATATTTTTAAACCTGACTTCATCCAATATTTAGATTTTTGTTGTATAAATTTGACCCATACATGCTGTATAAAGAAAAATCTGAAAAATCATTTAAAAAAATAATTTACTGTAGCTGAAAAGGGGATTTTTGTATGTACTGTAACTGTATACATCAGTACAGCTCAGAGTCACAGTAAAATAGTGTCTTAAACAATTTTAGCAAAAAACTGGAGGAGGAAGGACTGTGGGTCGTGTCTGTATTTATTTTTGCTTTCATCCCTCTTTTCTTTCAAACTGATCTCTTTGACTTGGGTTTGGCGTGTCCTGTGTTTTTAATGTTGTGTGATGAGTCAATTATTTCTGAAGGTTTGTTTATTGCGGGGTTTACCTGACAACTCATATGAGCGCCATTAAAATAAACATCGTGTTCGTACACAGAAACTATATTCTGTATTTTTCTTTCATTGATTACCATTTACAAAACTACAGTATAACTTAAACTGAAAGTAAAACCTTTAAATTTCATTGCTTACAATAAAATAAATGTTGGAATAAAATCAAAACTGAAATAAACCTAAACTGTATGCTATTTCAGCTATAGATGCCAAAGCGTTTTAATGCAGTTTAACAAAAAGTGCACTCAAAATAATTATTGAAAATGATGAAAACACACGAAAATGAAGAAACGAAATGAAACAAAACAAGGGTTTCCTCCGGGTGCTTCCGTTTTCCCCACAAGCCCAAAGACATGCTGTATACTGTAGGTGAATTGAATAAGCTAAATTGGCCGTAGTGTATGTGTGTGAATCAGGGTTTAAGGATGTTTCCCAGTGATGGGTTGCAGGTGGAAGGGCAACCGCTGCATAAAACATATGCTGGATAAGTTGGCGGTTCATTCCACTGTGGTGACCCCTGATTAATAAAAGAACTAGGCCGAAAAGAAAATAAATGAATAAATATTCACACTATAAAACATATGTATATTGTTTAAATGATTAGTTATTAAAATTCACGCAAACATGCAAAACTTCATCATAAATATTGTTTAAATATTTGCTTTAGATATTGGTTTTATTTGTTATATCTCCTTTTTTAATCATTAAAAGATCATACACTGATTAAAGTCTTGTCCCCTATCCAAGTTTTAGGAACAACAACAAATACTAACTTGACTTCTAGTTGATCATTTGGTATCAGAAGTGGCTTATATGAAAGGCAAAGGCCTCTTTATTACTCTTATTTATTTTATCAAAATTAAATATGATCATACCTTGATTTTTTTTATGATTTAATTAGGACAGTAAGGTCTGACTTTGCTTAGACAAAAGTCTTGTCACTTAACAAAAATAATGTACAGTATAGAATATAAAATCATGGTGCAGTAAAGAAAGAATTAATATTGTGTATGACTCCCATGAGCTTGGCGGACTGCATCCATACATCTCTGCAATGACTCAAATCACTTATTAAAAAAGTCATCTGGAATGGCAAAGAAAGCGTTCTTGCAGGACTCCCAGAGTTCATCAGGATTCTTTGGATTCATCTTCAATGCCTCCTCCTTCATCTTACCCCAGACATGCTCAATAATACTCATGTCTGGTGACTGGGCTGGCCAATCCTGGAACACCTTGACCTTCTTTGCTTTCAGGAACTTTGATGTAGAGGCTGAAGTATGAGAAGGAGCGCTATCCTGCTGAAGAATTTGCTCTCTCCTGTGGTTTGTAATGTAATGGGCAGCACAAATATCTTGATACCTCAGGCTGTTGATGTTGCCATCCACTCTGCAGATCTCTCACACGTCCCCATACTGAATGTAACCTGATTTTGATGATTTTTCCTTCACCAAACTTGTCTGATTTCTGTATGAATCTTGAATGTGGGTTCCAATAGGACTTATGCAGTATTTGCGATGACTGGGATTTAGTTTAACAGATGATTCATTAGAAAATCAAACTTCTGCCACTTTTTCAAAAAAAAAAAAAAAAAACAAAATATATATATATATATATATATATATATATATATATATATATATATAATCAACTAGAAATCCAGCTCTTACGACTGGGATCGATGACAAGACTTTTGTCAGGTGTAAATAACTACTGTTGCAAAATTCTTGAAAAGACTTTTTCTTTCTATTTATCAAATGCACATAAAAATGCATACTTTTTACACACTTCCTACATAATGTCAAAGCCACCATTTAATTATAAAATGAAAGTATTGTAAATATGTAACTAGATGGCGTCTAGATTAGGCTTTGCAAATTCCCCTAAGTTCTTCTTTTCATCAGTGTTTTTTTATGAGTTTTTCTTTCTTTCTTCACAAAAGCAAGTGTAAACATCCAGATATGGTTTGTCTGGGGATTTTTATGGCCGTAGACATTAAACTTTATCTGTCCTGTCCAAACTTCATGCCCGTTTTCCCTCCTCTTTCTCATGCTGTGATGCATCACAAACATTTGTGCCATTCTGCAATAAAGTTACACTGTAAAAACACTGGGTTTCACAAAGTCGATTTGTGTTGGGTAAACATGAAGGAATTAAGTTCATTTACTAGTTTTATGTTTTTATTTACAAATTTAAGTGAATTAAACATAAAACAAATAAGTCCCCCCCCCCGCCCCCCAGGAATTATGTTGTTTCAGCTCATTTTAAAAAGTGAACAAACCGCAAACATCATTTTTGAGTGTATACATAAAATAGCAATAAAAAACCTTTCAAACTCAATTTTTCTAAATCCATGCAACATATTTTTTAACATAAAATGTTGTTACAGCAGAAATCAATGTTCCACACTGTAAAAAATTCTTGCTGCATGCCTTAAAATAAGAAAAATTTAAAAGAGTTGAATCAAATGAACTTTTCTAGTCACCTCAACTTGAACTTACTATTCACTCTTACTAATTAGGTGCTTTCTAGTAGGAATTACATAAGTTAAAACCTGTCTGCACTTTTCAGCATTTACAGTCCCATCAATTCAGGCAATACTGACAACAGCTCTAACAGAAATGCAGATTGAACCAAGACAGAAACTCTAGTATTTTTCATTCAGTTTCCTCTTTCTCTAACTCTTTCTTTCATGTGTCTTAAACAAATCGACCCAAAAAATCCAACTAGAAGCTGTATTTTCTGGTTGTATTTTACTAAAGGGAATGAGAAGTAATATTTAATGTCATTATACCCTCACTACAACAACCAATGTAACCAAGACTTGAATACTTTGAATACTACAAAAACTGTGAAACTCAATAAAGCACTGTAAAAAAGTCCAAATGGATTCATCTACATATATTATTTTTCTCAATTACATATTAATGATATTATTGTTCCAGACATGTTGTAAACACAACGGCTTGATTGAATCACCTTGAATCTTCCTCAGACTACATTATATTTTAAAATATTTGACTAACATTTTTTTCTGCTTTTAGATAAGCGCTGGTTTCTGAGTGTGTGTGCATGTTCGGGGACTCATCATGTGACATCATTGGTGACATGTGACACCATCATGATCCTTCTGTTTATTTGACTGTTCTGTACTGAAACTCTTTATGGCACAGGAACAATTTTTTACAACCGGCTCTGTGGCATACCTCGCTTCGTCATTGTTAGGTAAGAGATGATCTAGCAAAATGTCTCACATGAACAAAAAGTACTGGCACGTGGCTGTAACTCCAACATTTATTAAGAAAAACTGCAGATGAACATGGTAGTATACAGAGAGTCCATATCATATCACTGTTTTATGTAAAATAGCAACATCTTTTTGTTGCTTTTTTGTTGACTCAGCTTTTATTATTTTTACATTTCAAGTAAGGTTTATAGCACAATAGTCAATTTCTTAATAGCTATCGCTAAAATATACATATACACAAATAAATAGAACACATTTAAACTAACATTGTTGTAGATCATAACGTTTATATGATTGTGCTTTATTATGATGGCTCATTTAATGACTGATCGAAGAAGGCTCTGTTTGAATAGGCCATCAGAGGCAGGCGTTCCCCCAGAACGGCGTCTCGGAAATTTTGTCGTCTCCATGCGTAAACAATACTGTTCAGAAAACCCTGGAGCGACACTGACAGCGCCTGTGGAGAAAACATGCCACGTCATTAAAAGGTCTGTGATTTTTTTGAAACTCATAGAGTCACTCTTGAGAACTGTATTTAAACAAAGTGAATTAATGAATGATTCAGTGACTCATTGATCCAGTTACTCTTGAGAACTGTATTCAAAGAAATCAGTGAAGTGAATGATTTAGTGACTCATTTATACAGTGAATCCTGGGAACTGTATTTAAACAAAACAGCGGAGTAAATGATTCAGTGACTCATTGATTCAATTACTCTTGAAAACCTTATTAAATGAATCAGTGGAGTGAACGATTCAGTGACTCATTGATCCAGTCACTCTGGAGAACTGTTCTCCTGAGTGACTGAATGAGTCACTGAATAATTTACTACACTAATTCATTTAAACGCAGTTCTTAAGAGTGACTGGATCAATGAAGCACTGAATCATTCACTTCGTTGATTCGTTTAAATACAGTTCTCAAGAGTAACTGGATGAATGAGTCGCTGAATCATTCACTCAGCTAATTAATTTAAATGCAGTTCTCAAGTGTAGCTATGTGAATGAGTCACTGAATCATTCACTGCGCTGACATGTTTAAATACAGTTCTCAAGAGTGACTGGATCAATGAGTCACTGAATCATTAGGTGCGTTCGACATGAAGCACAGCTGCAGCCGGTGATCAACGAGATTAGCCGAGTGCAGGCGGGGGCAGGGTTGAAAACGGAGCCGTCAAGCCGGACACTTCGGGGGCTCAAAGTTGCTGCAGTCATGATGACCGATCTCATGGCGTGATCATTTATTTATTGAAATAACAACAAAAGATTTACAGTACAAATAAAACAAAATACAGTCTCTACAAACTATAACAGTAGTTAATTTTTAAACAATAAGGGAATTATTAATTAAATTTAAGTAGCCTACATAACAAATGCATGAGAAATAAGGGGGAAACCAGAGGGCACATAAAAAGGAAATAAATACCCACGAATAGGATTATTTTGGATAATGAAAGCATTTTTAAAAAAGCCCTTTAATCCAAAAAGATTGAACAAAATGACCAAAATAAATAAGCTACACTTTAAGTTGACATTTCCCAGAAAGGGCAGGTACATCAATGTACATTTCTGCATAAATAGCTTGACAGGAAATAAAATATTTTAGAATCATGTATTTTTATATTACATATTTTTATATAACTTAATTTGCTAAGAAATTGTTAGGATCAATTATGATAATTATTTAAATACAAGTCTCTAAGAGTTATTTGAGTTAATATTTAGGTTATTTACTAAAATATATCATTTAACTCATTTATGTAGCTGAATACAGTAGTCTGTATAAAAAGGCAGAATAAACCTGTGCAAACAATCTAGTCTTTATGAACAAATTATTAAACAAAAGATGATACTGAAGTAAAATATTTGTAGTCTTTTAATAAGCATCATGTGTACAAGATAGAGATGGTATGAAAAGTTAATTGTTTTGAAATTTGTGAGATGGAATTTGTCCAATAATAAAAGCGAAACACATTTGCTTGTTGTCATGCGGTGAACTTGGCCAATCGGTTTATATTGGTGTCGTCATCTTAGCTCCAGCAGGCCTTCTTCAGATGCTGCATGGGCTAATTCAGTCGTCTGATCTCGGAGCGCTGTCGTGGTACTTTGATGCCACATGTGACAGTCACATGACGTCGGCGCAGCATCAATCCAGCCAAAATTTCTAACCGGCATGCACCGCTTTAAGACAGCTGCATGAAGTCGAACGCACCTATTCACTCCACTGATTCATTTAAAAACAGTTCTCCAGAGTGACTGGATGAATGAATCACTGAATCATTCACTCCACTGATTTGTTTAAATAGTTTTCAAGAGTAACTGGGTCAATGAGTCACTGAATCATTCACTCCACTGATTCATTTAGAAACAGTTCTCAAGAGTGGCTGGATGAATGAATCACTGAATCATTCACTCCACTGATTCGTTTAAATAGTTTTCAAGAGTAACTGAATCAATGAGTCACTGAATCATTCACTCCGCTGTTTTGTTTGAATACAGTTCCCAGAATTCACTGTATAAACAAGTCACTAAATCATTCACTTCACTGATTTCTTTGAATAAAGTTCTCAATAGTGACTGGATCAATGAGTCACTGAATCATTCACTCCACTGATTCATTTAAAAACTGTATTTAAACAAATCAGCAGCGTGAATGATTCAGTGACTCATTTATACAGTGACTCCTGAGAATTGTATTTAAACAAATCAGCGGAGTGAATGATTCAGTGACTCATTCATCCATTCTCTTGTTTCATTCTGGAATGAATCAGCATTTAAAGATTTATAGATTTTTTTAACAGGATCTATACCTTGCAAATGTGCCTTACCTGTAAAACGTAGAGAGGGAAGAGATGTCTTATTCTAGCTTGTGCAAATGACAGAGAGATGAGAAGCAGAGCTGAAAAGATTACAGAAAACATCATTTAGTTTCAAAGGAGGCTTACAGCCATTCATCTTCAGTAACACTGCAGAAAACGTATGTTATTATACTGACCTGGTGTCCAGCAGAAAAAGACAACAAGGATCATGTATCGAGCCGAGGACCAAATCCCACCCGGAGGCCTCTGTGACATTGTGAACATGCTTGTGTTCTCATAATGCCTATAACAGCTCTGTAACTTACAGTACACCACCTGTAGGACGACAAGGTTATTTACATCAAACACGCACAGTGACTATAATAAGTAATTAAACACATACAAATATCTGAATGTTACTGCACTTAATAAGCACCCTTATTATGCTTTTTTGGATATTGTCTTTTATGTATTACAGCTGTTTGTGAATGTAAAAAATCTGTAAAGATTTCTAAGGTCAAAGTGCACAAACGATTCTGAAATGATTAATCAATAATCTCAGTCTTCCTTTCACCACAAACCTATATAGATTCGAAACAAATTTGCATAATGTAACCTATGGTCTTTGATATATGCTGACAGGCCACTTTATTAGGTACACTTGTCCAACTGCTTGTTAACGCAAATTTCTAATCAGCCAATCACATGACAGCAACTCAATACATTTAGGCATGTAGACATGGTCAAGAGGATCTGCTGCAGTTCAAACCGAGCATCAGAATGTGGAAGAAAGATGCTTTGAGTGACTTTGAACGTGGCATGTTTGTTGATGCCAGACAGGCTGGTCTGAGTATTTCAGAAACTGCTGATCTACTGGAATTTTCATTCACAGCCATCTTTAGGGTTTACAGAGAATGGTCCGACAAAGAGAAAACATCCAGTGAGCTGCAGTTCTGTGGGCACAAATGTCTTGTTGATGCCAGAGGTCAGAGGAAAATGGCCAAACTGGTTCGATCTAATAGAAAGGCAACAGTAACTCAAATAACCACTCGTTACAACCGAGGTATGCAGAAGAGCATCTCTAAACAAATAACACATCCAACCTTGAGGAGGATGGGCTACAGCAGCAGAAGACCACACCGGGTGCCATTCCTGTCAGCTAAGAACAGGAAACTTAGGCTACAATTCGCACAGGCTAACCAAAATTGGACAATAGAAGACTGGAAAATGTTCCCTGGTCTGATGACTCTCGATTTCTGCTGCGACATTCGGATGGTAGGGTTGGAATTTGGCGTCAACAACATAAAAGCATGGATCCATCCTGCCTTGTATAAATGGTTCAGGCTGGTGGTGGTGGTGTAATGGTGTGGGGGATATTTCCTTGGCACACTTTAGGGCCATTAGTACCAATTAAGCATCGTGTCATTGCCACAGCCTACCTTAGTATTGTTGGTCAGTGTCCATCCCATTATGACCACAGTGTACCCATCTTGTGATGGCTACTTCCAGCAGGATAACGCGCCATATCATAAAGCGCAAATCATCTCAGACTGGCTTCTTGAACATGACAATGAGTTCACTGTACTCCACAGTCACCAGATCTCAATCCAATAGAGCACTTTTGGGATGTGGTGGAACAGAAGATTCACATCATGGATGTGCAGCCACAAATCTGCAGCAACTGTGTGATGCTATCATGTCAATATGGACCAAAATCTCTGAGGAATATTTCCAGTACCTTGTTGAATCCATGCCACGAAGGATTAAGGCAGTTCTAAAGGCAAAAGGGGGTTCAACCCAGTACTAGTAAGGTGTACCTAATAAAGTGACCGGGTAGTGTAGGGTCTAATTTAACCTTCAAATGCTGTAATTGCCTGGAAGAGTTTGATTTATGTAAAAACATGTTCAAAGACAAAAAGCAAATCGACTTTTGAAAGCACATCCAAAAACTAATGAGTTTTACTGAAATCGATACAGTAAAACGATGGTATTGTTACTATTTACATCGATGTGTTTACAAGTGCTGAGGAAGCCAAATTTAGATATGCTAATTAGCATTTGGTTTCTGATACAAGCTGTAAGTAGTCGACCAATCACAACAGACTAGGTCAATCATCTAACAAATCCGATTAGAGCAGACTTCGGGTTTAGGAAAAGGCAGGTTTTAGAGAGACTAGATTCTTGAATGAATCTTTTCAGACACTGTGAAATAAAAACTTATGCAAATTGGCATATTATGTAAATAAAAAGTGCTTTTTGACACTGGATAGATGTTTAAATAGCATAAATGGGCTTTTTTGTTTGTTTAAACTTATGTTTTTTAAAGAATACAACATTGCATAGACTACGATACAGTGTAAGGTTTTTTTTTGCATGTTAGTCTAGGGCTGGGCAATTAATTGAAAAGAAATCGAAATCGACGTTCAGAAATTATTCAGAACTTGGTGTGTGTTTGTGTGTGTGTCCATACATTTGACTAACTGCTGCTCATAGACATTAAAATAGAAAGCATGGTCCGCTTTTGGTCCGTTGCTTCGACACGTCAACACGGCCACCATCTATTATAATGTCTAAGGTACCGTCAGTCTCTGTTCAGGATTTGTTAACATACATGAATGTGTGAAATATCCCAAGCAATGTATCAAAATTCCACTGATTTCCTGAAATAAACTTTGCATTTCAGGATAATCATAGTAGCGCAGCTCTTTGATAAGGAAGAGAACTCTCCTTCCTCTCTAGGTAGGCTAGTATTAAATGAAGACAGAATGTAGCATATTCCTCAACTTTGGAGCAGAGAGGAGAACAAAGTATTACTGCTTAAACTGACTCCGAAATGTTTTGCGTTTTTTCGTAATGGATTAATTAATATGCATCAGATTCAGTGTGCAAGGTTTGTTTACGTGACAAATTTTTCGCATATGAATACGAAAAAAACGCATATATTTCGGACTTCAGTATGCAAAAACCTTTACTGTGCACTACATTGGCAATCAGGCCCGTGCAGAGGCTTTCAAAGGGGCATGTGCAGGCAATCACAAACTGAAAAGTGGGGGAAATAAGTGGCGGTCACGAACTAGGGGGGTGGGGAAGTGACGCAGTGGCACAGTAGGTAGTGATGTCGCCTCAAAGCAAGAAGGTTGCTGGTTCGAGCCTCGACTTGGTCAGATGGTGTTTCTGTGTGGAGTTTGTAAGTTTTTTTTGCCTGCGTTTGCGTGGGTTTCCTCTGGGTGCTCCGGTTTCCCCCACAGCCCAAAGACATGAAGTACTGGTGAATTGGGTAGGCTAAATTGTCCGTAGTCTATGAGTGTGAATGAGTGTGCATGGATGTTTCCCAGAGATGGGTTGCGGCTGGAAGGGCATCCGCTGCGTAAAACAAATGCTGGATAAGTTGGCGGTTCATTCCGCTGTAGCGAACCCAGATTAATAAAGGGACTAAGCTGAAAAGAAAATGAATGAATGAATGAATGAAGATGCAAGAAGGGGCTGCACGGTGGCGCAGTGGGTAGCATGCTTGCCACACAGCAAGAAGGTTACTGGTTTGAGCCTCGGCTGGGTCAGTTGGCGTTTCAGTGTGGAGTTTGCATGTTCTCCCTGTGTTGGCATGGGTTTCCTTCGGGTGCTTCGGTTTCCCCCACAGTCCAAAGACATGTGCTATAGTGGAATTGGGTAAGCTAAATTGTCCGTAGTGTTTGTGTGGGAATGAGGGGATGGATGTTTACCAGTGATGGATTGCAGCTGGAAGGGCATCTGCTGCGTAAAACATATGCTTAATAAGTTGGCGGTTCATTCCGCTGTGGCGAATCCAGATTAATAAAGGGACTATGCCGAAAAGAAAATTAATGAATGAATGAAAGTTGCAAGAAATGCACTGTTTAAAATATTATTTACAGGATATGCAAGAGTTATTTTATTTAGAAGAGATACTGCTTATTATCTACTTTTAATATGAAAAACCTATTTATTTTGTGTCCAAAAGTGCAAGTTATTCAAGTTCTTGAATGTTATTGACTGTTCGGTCGGCAATGTGTGCTTTAATTTCAGCTGATCAACCTTGATGTTTAATAAATAATCATAGATTGTAGATAGTGTGTGTTTAATGCACCTTTCATTTAAAAATCTCTCACCTGTAATATGTGAGCATATTCACTGTCCAAAACTTGTCAGTGAACTATGAGGGTAAAAGAATTAAATAAATAAATAAAATAATCGTTTATTATTCATAATCGAGTTGTTTAGTTAATCGAGATTTAGATTTTAGGCCAAATTGCCCAGCCCTATGTTAGTCCAACAATTACTAGCTACAATAATGGTTGTGAATACTATATGGTAATTAATCTAGAGAATAATAATAATAATAAATAAATAAATAGGGAAAAGGGACAATAAGAAAGTGGTCAAAGAAAGGTCTTTGATCATAACAATATGTAAATGAGCATTTTAAACACACATTTCAAGCACAACATATTTATTATAGCCACTGTATTTTCATGGTGAGTTACATTGGTGAAATGTGTCAAATGATTTGTGATCAGTGTTGTCTGAAATGTGTGTACCCACTGTGCAGCTGATGACGACGATCAACACGCTGCTTAGCGTGAAGATTCGGATAAAATAGGAGTGAGCCAGATCCTGTTGGACAAATACTCAAGATGAAGGAAACAGTGGCAGAGGTGATTCAGCAGAACTAGTTGTCCGTAAGTGTCTTACCACTGTTGTGCAGGAGTCATTTGTGAGATGCAGGAAGAGAATGCAGCTGCCAGAGGAAACACACATGCGTTTAGAAAAGCACAGTAAGTACATCCTGAAGCTCACAGACACAAACTCACTGTCACCTGTTACAGAACCTAGCGGTGGGTCCTCGGTTGCCAGATTTCAGTATTGTCTTGTGTGCCTTTTCACATGGTGCAGTGAGAGTAGCCTGCATAATTTGGACAGTGTTTATGTAGATGAGGTATCCGATTATTGGCACAGCCCTATGGAAATAGCATACAGAGCAAACATGTATATCACAGAATATACAAATGCTAAAACATGAATTATTACAAATAACATGATATAATGCCTTTATAAACGCTACTCACCACGCAATAATGTAGATAAGACAAAACCTTCTCCTTCTGCATGTTAACTGTGACAATAGATGCATACTTTTAAAAAAATGTACAAAAAAAGAGTGCTGGGCAAAGATTAACCGTGATAAATAGCATCCAAAATAAAAGTTTGTTTTGGCATAATATATGTGTGTGTAGCATGTATATTTATTATGTATATTTTGCACTACTATTTATTTTTTATCTTACATTTACATAGTATGTATATATCTCTCATTCTACCTCAGAACTGTTTACTCCACCTCACCCTACTCCCCCTCTCCCCTATTTTGCACTGCTATTTATCATCATCTACAGTCATTTCTACTGTAATTTGTTGAAAAAAATATATATATGATACAACTTATAGAAATATTAAATATCTATACAGGGAGTGCAGAATTATTAGGCAAGTTGTATTTTTGAGAATTAATTTTATTATTGAACAACAACCATGTTCTCAATGAACCCAAAAAACTCATTAATATCAGCTGAATATTTTTGGAAGTAGTTTTTAGTTTGTTTTTAGTTTTGTTTTTTTAGTTGTTGACCACAGGTTCTCTATGGGGTTCAGATCAGGTGAACAAGGAGGCCATGTCATTAGTTTTTCTTCTTTTAGACTCTTTCTTGCCAGCCATGCTGTGGAGTACTTGGGTGTGATGGAGCATTGTCCTGCATTAAAATCATGTTTTTCTTGAAGGATGCAGACTTCTTCCTGTACCACTGCTTGAAGAAGGTGTCTTCCAGAAACTGGCAGTAGGACTGGGAGTTGAGCTTGACTCTATCCTCAACCCGAAAAGGCCCCACAAGCTCATCTTTAATGATACCAGCCTAAACCAGTACTCCACCTCTACCTTGCTGGTGTCTGAGTCGGACTGGAGCTCTCTGCCCTTTACCGATCCAGCCACAGGCCCATCCATCTGGCCCATCAAGACTCACTCTCATTTCATCAGTCCATAAAACCTTAGAAAAATCAGTCTTGAGACATTTCTTGGCCCAGTCTTGATGTTTCAGTTTGTGTGTCTTGTTCAGTGGTGGTCATTTTTCAGCCTTTCTTACCTTGGCCATGTCTCTGAGTAGTGCACACCTTGTGCTTTTGGGCACTCCAGTGATGTTGCAGCTCTGAAATATGGCAAAACTGGTGGCAAGTGGCATCTTGGCAGCTGCACGCTTGACTTTTCTCAGTTCATGGGCAGTTATTTTGCACCTTGGTTTTTCCACACGCTTCTTGTGACCCTGTTAACTATTTTGAATGAAACGCTTGATTGTTCGATGATCACTCTTCAGAAGCTTGGCAATTTTAAGAGTGCTGCATCCCTCTGCAAGATATCTCACTATTTTTGACTTTTCGGAGCCTGTCAAGTCCTTCTTTTGACCCATTTTGCCAAAGGAAAGGAAGTTGCCTAATAATTATGCACACCTGATATAGGGTGTTGATGTCATTAGACCACACCCCTTCTCATTACAGAGATGCACATCACCTAATATGCTTAATTGGTAGTAGGCTTTCGAGCCTATACAGCTTGGAGTAAGACAACATGCATAAAGAGGATGATGTGGTCAAAATACTCATTTGCCTAATAATTCTGCATTCCCTGCCTGTATGACAAAGCTGTTTTATTAAGTTTTGTTTTGTATGTATGTGTGTGTATCACATATACATAATAAATATATATAATACACATATATTATGTCAAAACAAACTTTTATTTTGGATGTGATTAATCACGATTAATCTTTGCCCAGCACTAGTAAAAATATATAAACAAATATAAAAAATATATGTATTGTAATATAAATGTAAATACAATAATTATAAATATAATATATAAATATAATTATAAATGTATATAATAATAAATATAAATAATTAAATATTTTTTTATAAATAAATAAATTAATATAAATAAAATAAATAATTAAAAATACATAAAAAATTAAAATAAATAAAATAAATGAATAAAAATAAATAAATGAATAAAAGTAAATAAATTAATTAATTAATAAAAAAGTTGAATAAATTAAATAAATATATATAAACAAAAATTAATAAATAAAATTGAAATAATTAAAAATAATAATAATTATATATATATATATATTTATAAAATAAATAAACATAAATAAATAAACATAAATAAAACAAAATAAATCAATAAAAATAAATAAATAATTAGATATAAATAAACAAATATAAATAAATAAATACATATTTTTCCCACAATTTGTGCTAGTCATTTCTTAGTCGTTTTCATTTTTTTGTCGTTTCTGATAAAAAAAAGTTATATAATTTTAAACAATATTAATTTAAGTTTTAAAAAATAAAATTGTTTTCTATGAGCCTAATTAAATTTTTATTTATTTCAACTAACAAAAATATTTTTGGGGGTTTTAGTTTCTAAGTCTCTAACACAGAGATCTAAATAAACAGAATTTCATTAAAACATATTAAACATTACTTAATATGAATAAATTACATACAATTAAAACAACACATCTAATTTCAGCATTGTCAATTATTAGATCATGTGGAAAGAACTAGTGTGTTTCTAAGAAATGTACTGCACAGGTATAATTATATGTGGGTACATGAAGGAAATAAGAGATGAATGTGGCACAGCCGGACTGATCTCATACCCTGAGTTAGAGGACATTCATACCTGCTGTCAGTGGCAGATAATAAACGTGACATTGACTTATTTATAAAACTGGGACAAGGAGTGTGTGTGTGTGTGTGTGTGTGTGTGTGTGTGTGTGTGTGTGTGTG
>CAIGQZ010032545.1:498441-509844 GCA_903798205.1 Danio tinwini
CCATCCATCCATCCATCCATCCATCCATCCATCCATCCATCCATCCAACTTTGGCCCACTGGCCCTAGTTTAGGCATCTCTGATCTGTGCTGACAAAATAAATTGACTAGAATTGCACAAATTAACTGTTATAGTAGTGTTTACAGAATGATTACAGAGGATAAATAATTTCTAAATAAATAATTGAAATATAACATTTAAAGTGCATGTGAACCCGAGTGTGGGTTCCAACAACCACCAACTTAACAGCATATTTAATTGTACATTTTGGCTAATGTTCTCTGTCTGGGCTTCTTGCAGTGGTACGTTCAAGCGACCTGCGCAACACAGGGCACTGGACTCTATGAAGGACTGGACTGGTTATCAAATGAGCTCTCCAAACGCTAGTGTGAGCCTGTTAGGGTCCCAGATGGTGTGTATAAACCAATGGAAAAGCTAGAGACTCCTCTTAGAAATGAAAGTGTGTGTGGGGCACAGCGAGAAGCTGGAGAGAAACCATCTCAAACTCTGCGCCTCTCTTAGCTTTCATTTTCTACAATACACTCTTTTGCCCAAGTTTATCTATTTCTTTTCATTTTATTTTGTTCAGACAAAAACAGCTCTTTTAAAATAATTTTGCGGCATTTTCAGTTGTTCAAAAAGGCGTCATGCAAAACCAGGTACACTGGAGTTTTTCAACAGTGAGCAAAGTTATTGGTTTTGCTTAAGGATTGTTTTGCTGGAAATTTGTGTTAACGAGATTGTTGTTAAGCTCATTGGAGGTCAGTAATATTTCATTATGTGGAGTAGACTGGCGAATCAATGCCATTCATTTCCATCAATCCAACTAGATATGCAATGTTGTAAAGTCTGTTACATGCGTTATTCGCTGTAGAGTCTTGTGGTCTTTCTAAACATTATCTGCATGAGTTTACTTCATTCTGGATCTCAGTTTCCTACATCAACAGCACATGGCATGAATGGCATGAAAAGGTTCACTTTCTTTTAATAGGTTTGCTTCCCCCTCAATCTGTTGGGGTTTGTGGCAAATGTTTTGAGTGACCCAGTACACAGGTTTTAATGTAGGCCGGAGTCAAAGGGAACGGCGACGCAATGAAGTTCTTTCCATTTATAATTTGAAGCTGAAATTGACGAGCTTTTATGTCTGAAATGTTCAGCTCGGGTGAGTTTCTTGAGCTTATCATTATTGGTGATCGAATCTGACTTCTGAATGCAGATTTAACATATCGATGAATTCCATGCCTGGTTGAAATGGTTTGCTTTCTTAAACTGATGTGTAACAGATACAATCTATTTTACCCTAATATTATAAATTTGTTTGTGTATTATATGTATGATATTGTTTTAGAATAAAAGATAATCATGACCTGATTGTTTTCAATGAGCTTAATCTGTTTCGCACCTTAAGGGGATAGTTCAAACAACAATGATAAGTTTCTTCTGTTATATACAAAAGATATTTTGAAGAATGTTGGTTAACAGTAGCCATTTGCTTGCATGATAGCAAAGCAAAAACAAAATCACCCCAAATGTTTGTTTGTAATGGTTGTCCGTCACTCCTCCTTTTGATCACCCCTTGGTGGCTGGATGCAGTACAAGTTACAAACCCTGCCTCCATGTTAACAAATGAGACTTGAGTCTAAATAAAAAAAAATATATTATACTTGCAATAAAATTTCCCCAAAGCTGGGTTTTGGACACTTATCATATTGATATGGGTTCAGATGTTCATTTTTGTAAAGAGTTTTTAGCCAGTAATTTAACTCTTGTTTACTGTTCAAATTAACTCTCCTTTTTGTTATGTTTGGGATGAAAACGTCCACTGAATTAAACTGCTGTAAAAATGCATCAGATTAATATTTAAAAAAATATTTGGTCACACTTTATTTTGATGGTCCATTGCATCAGCATGCCAACTAATTCTCATCAGATTATAAGTAGACTGTTAGTGTACTTGCAAAGTTTCTTATAGTCAGTTAAATGTCTGGTAAAGGAGCAGTATCAGCTGATATTAAGCAGACAGTCTACTAATACTCAAGTGGACCATAAAAATAAAGTATTACCAAATATTTTTGCAAAAATATCAACCTCACTCTTGATTAAAACTACTAAATGTGTTTTTTTTAAATACAGGATTTTAACTCTTTATTTGCCTAATTCATAAATGGTGTGACTGATTTGGTGAAAAAAAAACAGCAATGACATATTTTCAATATAAAAAGGACTTTTGTTGTGGACTGGATTTTTTAAACCTTTTATCAGAGTCTTCGACATGTGAATAATTAGTAACAACATTGGCTTTGATGCATTGTTAGATTTCAAGAGTTCACGCTTGGATATTGTTTGACAAATGTTAGCAGGTTTGACATGCTGTCCCGGGAGAGAACTCTGAGCTCGGAGATGATTGAGCCCAGGGCTCTTGCCTGGTCGATAGAACATGTAAGGTGAGTATGAGATCAGGTGCTTCTCGAGAGCTCCCCATGGTAAAGGAAGAAAGGGGGAGAAGGGGTGGATGGGGGTTTCTTCGGAAAACAAAGATAAGGGAGTAGTTTTTTGCTCAGCTTCTTATAGTGAGTTTGGATTAATCTGATTGGCTAACTAATGATAGTAGATGAGAGACCAGCTGCAGTCAATTATATCACGTGCTCCTTTCGAAGTTCGTTTGTGAAACTTCACTTTTTTTTCTCCCTAATTTACTGTTGGTGGCTGTT
This sequence comes from Danio tinwini, assembly GCA_903798205.1. Lineage (NCBI taxonomy): Eukaryota > Metazoa > Chordata > Actinopteri > Cypriniformes > Danionidae > Danio > Danio tinwini. Next base: position 501,153 of record CAIGQZ010032545.1, read on the forward strand.
TTTGCCTCATTGACTTCCATTATAAATACATTTGATGGTGCATAAATACAGTCTTTGTTTTTATTTACTCCATAGTTAAAAGCTTAAAATTGAAAGCTGTGATACATATTTTGATTTTCTCTGACACATCAAGGTAAATGCGTAAAGGTCACTCTCACACTCACAGACACTTATACAAACACTTTAATTTGCTGTTATACTCCATATAAAATCCAGAAACTAAGCTTTTTTTGCACAGGCGTATCTAAAGGGTTAATGGTGCCATTTGATGATCAACAGTAAAAATTTACATTTTTACAGCTTCCCAACAGGGAAACAATCAACAATTAAAAATGCATGATTACATGGTGTCATGGTTTTGTCATCATAAAAATAATGGTTATAATGGAAGTCAATGGGGTAAAAACAGCCACCAACAGTAAATTGGGGAGAAAAAAAAATCAGTCAAAGGCAATGTTGTTTCACAAGACTGTGATAATTACCTTTTATATTAAAAATACGTCATTCTGTTTGCTTTTCCCACCAAATCAGTGACCTCAATTATGAATTAGGCAATTAAAGAGTTAAAGTTGTGTAATTTTCTAAACAATTTAGTAGTTTTGATCAGGACTGAGGTTAATTAACAGATGCAAAAATAATTGAGAAAAATATTAATCTGATGCATTTTTACAGCAGTTTAATTCAGTGGTTGTTTTCATCCCAAACATAACAAAAGGGTAGTAAATTTGGCCAGTGTATTTTTTATTTTATTTTATTATTATTTAATTTTTTTATAAAAATATAAAATATGTGTCAAAATAAGTTTGTCACCAAAAATCCTTCTGCTAGCTGAACCACTAAAAAAGTTATGGCCAATTTAAGACTCAAAATCACCCGAGTGGATGAAAACATCCCCCACCAGTACATAAGGGTTAATACTTAAAAAGAAATGGGGTGTGCCACCATGATTGACACTTCATATTTTCTTTTAAAGTCTATAATGTGTAACTAGTAAACAAGCTAGTTACAATTTTTATGGAGTCACATGATTGTAATTGAAGATTAGATAATTAAGGGCAATTTATTTTTCAATGAACGCCGTTTAAATTCAGGTGTCACATTTACACATTATGTTTTTTTTATTGACTGGCCAATGGATGAATTACTCACGTTCGTTTTAAGTTAAACTGCGTTACTGCGTATATCCAGCAGATGGCACCTGGAATTAACTACTTCAGTCAACTCAAACTGAACAGTAATCAAGACATTTATAAATCAATAGGGAGTTCAAGTATTATAATAAGTAGCACCTTGTACACTTTTACAATATGTTTTTGTTCAGTATCAATGCATTGGAGTAGTATAATGTTTGACCTCAAAGCTAATTGCATCTGCTTACAGTTACAGAAATCATTATATCTCATTAAAACAGAATTACATTGCAAACTTAGAACTTTATATATCCTAATATTTTGTTTTCTTTATTTTTGAGAGGTAAGGAGGATTAGCTGTGTTGTGGAAAGCCTTTTAAACATTGTTTCAGTGGGTTTGATGTAGTATACCGAAGGCACTTTAGATGTGCTCTGCCCATTTCTCTCTATAAAGGTTATGTCATAAAAAAACAATAAGATCCGATTTTATAGACATTGTCCTACTGCAGAAATTCACTGCCTTAAGTAACAGAGCAAAGATTACAACAATTCTTCATCGGAACCACATGATAGTTTGATCTCCATTATTAAAACTGAAGTGATTCAATAGAATGATGTAGGAGAAATGATTAAGATGTCTTTTAAATATAGGTGACAACAAACTATCCTTCTTGTTTCATCTTTTTTTACTGCTGTAGTTTTACGACTCAATTGTAATTGTTAATTTACTGTGCACTTGTATGTTTTACAATATTACTGGCAACCAAAATTGCCAGTAAAACAGCAATTTTTTACAGTGTACATGGAAACCAAAACTAGAGCAGAACAGATATATACTTGTCATAACTTACCCACAGTTCATAAACCTCATTGATACCACAGGAACTCCCATAGTGTGCACATTTCACTCTTATTAGTCATGATTAGATTTGGGTGTGGATGTGAATCCAGAACATCTGTTCACATCACAGCTGAGAGGGAGATCGAGTGTAAATTACAGCTGGCTTCGGTCTTTTGCTATGCAATCTGCCTAAAGTAAAATGTAAGAAAGCATTTATAAGACATAAACATACAGTTTGAATGGGGAAAAGGCAGAAATAGGAGATAAAAACAGATTTCTGTGAGAAAAAAAATCTGAAATGTGATACTAACTTGTTTTCAGAATTCAGATTTTAAACCATTTCATGTATTTTTAATTTCAGAATGAGATATGAACTCGATTATAGGCCATGATAAACAAGCAATAGTGAGCTTGTAGGCTAAAATTGAGACACAAAGCCGCATTTCTGAAAATAAGTTATATCTGGACGAAAAGAGGGTAAGCTTGTTGATAGAATTGGTTTAATTTAATTTAAGTGCACAATGTCCAGGGCGTCGCAGTGGCACAGTAGGTAGTGCTGTCGCCTCACAGAAAGAACGTTGCTGGGTCGCAGGTTTGAACCTCGGCTGGGCTGGGTCAGTTGGCGTTTCTATGTGGAGTTCGCATGTTCTCCCTGCATTTGCATGGGTTTCCTCCGGGTGCTCCGGTTTCCCCCACAGTCCAAAGACATGCGGTACAGGTGAATTGGGTAGGCTAAATTGTCTGTAGTGTATGAGTGTGTGGATGTTTCCCAGAGATGGGTTGCGGCTGGAAGAGCATCCGCTGCGTAAAATCGTGCTGGATAAGTTGGCGGTTCATTCTGCTGTGGCGACCCCGGATTAATAAAGGGACTAAGCGACAAGAAAATGAATGAATGAACTATATCCCTTTAAGTCAAGTCACTGCCGTAGTTTACACTTTGCTAAGAAACCCAGAGTGATGAGGAGGAGGAGTTTTTTTTAAGGAAATTCTGCAGAGTATTTAAGCGAGAGGAAGCAGAGATCGGTCCTTTCTATCCTGCAGACTCGTGTCTGAGACGGAGCGGAGATGATCTTCTTGTATGCTGTGATCTAGTGTGCATTCTGGTGAGTGATCAAGTCTGTTTTTACTTTTTAAAGTTACTGCAGTAACGTTTTTCTAAAAATGTCACATCCTGTGGGTATAAAATGAGGAAGCTGTGCTTGTGTGCCATAATGGATTAAATCTACACATTTATATCTAAAAAAAGTCACAAACAACTGAAAATTTCCTGTTTAATGACAGGGGATCTAGAAAAGAAAATTTTTAATACAGTCTGTGCTAAAGCAAAGGTCATTTGAACACTTCCTGGTTGGCAGGAGAAACGCATTCTTCATCGTCTGTGATTATACGTGTACAGAGTTGTGATTTGGACTGCGTATGTAGTTTAGCTTTGTTAATAATCAATGACATTAATGTTATTTGCCTATTTCTTTCGATATAGATGCCACAGATGACGGCACTCGAGTTGAGATGTCACGCTGCCCAAGGATCTCTTTGGCCTTGTGCCCATGCTTGCGTTTGATTTTGTAAGTAGTTTTCACTCTAAATAATGAGTAAATGCAGTTAAAGTCAGAATTATTAGCCCCCTGAATTATTAGCTCCCCTGTTTATTTTTTCCCTCAATTTCTGTTTAACAGAGAGAAGATTTTTTTCAACACATTTCTAAACATAATAGTTTTAATAACTCATTTCTAAAAACTGATTTTTTTATCTTTGCCATGATGACAGTAAATAATATTTGACTAGATTTTTTTCAAGACACTTCTATACAGCTTAAAGTGACATTTAAAGGCTTAACTAGATTAATTAGGTTAACTAGGCAGGCTAGGGTTATTAGGCAAGTTATTGTATAACGATGGTTCTGTAGAAAATCGCAAAACAATTAGCTTAAAGGGGCTAATATAATTTTGACCTTAAAATAGTTCTTAAAAAAAAAAAACTGCTTTTGTTCTAGCCAAAATAAAACAAATAAGACTTTCTCCAGAAAAAAAAATATTATCAGACATACTGTGAAAATTTCCTTGCTCTGTTAAACATAATTTGGGAAATATTTAAAAAAGAAAAAAATTAAAAGGTGGGCGAATAATTCTGACTTCAACTGTACATCATTTCTGAGGTTTTATATTAATGAAGTATCTTTTTGTTTAGTTTTTAAAGAGGAGATTAGGAGAACCAATCTGCCAAGGGATTTGTGCACTCGTGTCCGCTGCCCTGTTCTAGCACATTCTCTGGATGTCTGGCCGGGGTTCAGTGGACCTGCAGTGTACAGCACCAGGTCCATGACCCGCTGATGAAGCACCAGAAAAACTAGAAGCAACCGACAAAACAAAAACTACCAAAAGCCGACACCCAAACCCCTTTCCCGTTGGTCGGCTTCTGGTTGTCTGTTGCTTGGTTAGCAGGTTATGGGGATGACCTGTTGTAAAACAACCTGTTCATTTTTTTTTTTTAAGGCTGACTGCAACTTTTTTCTCAAAAAAACAAAGCAATCAATAAAAATGGAAAAACATTGAAACTGAAGTGGATGTCTCTGTTTGGTTTTTGTAATGTGATTTTCTCATTCTCGGGTGTTTCTGAAGCTGTAAGTATTTTTACAATGATCAATTGAATCAAGGAATCCAAATGAATTAATGTCGTACACTGACCTCCATTCTTTGAAAAAAAAGAAGTTTAATTGAATTTCTATGCCTATTGCCCCTTTAAAACAACTATATTAATAGTCTAATCCACAGGTGTCAAAGCCAGTTCCTGGAGGGCCGCAGCTCTGCACAGTTTAGTTTCAACCCTAATTAAACCCACCTGATCAAACTAATTGAGTCCTTTAGGCTTGTTTGAAACCTACAGGTAAGTGTGTTGAAGCAGGGTTGGAACTAAATTGTGCAGAGCTGCGGCCCTCCAGGAACTGGCTTTGACACCTTTGGTCTAATCCTTTTAATCTAAAGTTGTTTTAAATTTTTTTTTATTTAGTTTAATATACAACTTTAACATTGCAAATAAAGAAAAAAGATTAACAACAAACATCACCTACCATCACCAGGATTTCATTCATCATCATTTCAAACCACTGTTTAAAATTCAAAGTTGTGTATTTAAGCTCTAAATAGACTTTCCACAAGGATTGGCTTTATGAATTTGATAAATGTTAATATAATATCTGTCTATAATATCTCCAGTAAACAAAAATAAAGATGTTCTGCAATACTGTATCCAAGCACTTTCGCATCATCCCAAATAGATTGAATTTTTTCACAAATCCAAAAGATATTTGTGTGTTAGTGAGTTTTTAAATGTTCATAATGAATCCTCATCCACATTATCCTTCTAACTCTATTGTTTATAGTTGTTCTTATAACAGGGATTTCGAAACTAAGATGGAGAGCTGAACTAAAGGTAACCTGCTCATTCTCTGTACAAGGTTGTAAACAAAACCCGGCACCACAGAAACCCTCGGTCTCAGAGGAAGCTAAAAATGACAATGCAAATAAGGTGTGCAATATGACTCTATATAGTATAGAGTAATACTAGTATAGTGTATAGTTAATGATTAATGACTACCTAACATAAATTTTTAAATGGGCAATGTGTTTTTACAGTCTTCAAGTATTTGACAAACAAAGCAACAATGGCAAACTACACTCACTGGCCACTTTATTAGGTACACCTGTCCAACTGCTCGTTAACGCAAATTTCTAATCAGCCAATCACAAGGCAGCAACTCAATGCATTTAGGCATGTAGACATGGTCAAGATGATCTGCTGCAGTTTAAACTGAGCATCAGAATGGGAAAGAAAGGTGATTTAAGGCTTTGAACATGGCATGGTTGTTGGTGCCAGATGGGCTGATCTAAATATTTCAGAAACTGCTGTTCTACTGGGATTTTTACGCACAACCATCTCTAGGGTTTACAGAGAATGGGCCGAAAAAGAAAAAAATAACCAGTTAGCGGCAGTTCAGTGATGTCAGAGGAGAAGGGCCAGATGTGTTTGATCTGATAGAAAGGCAACAGTAACTCAATTAACCATTTGTTACAACCAAGGTGTCTGAACGCACAACACGTCGAACCTTGAGGCAGATGGGCTACAGCAGCAGAGGACCACACCCCGTCAGCTAAGAACAGGTAACTGAGGCTACAATTCACACAGGCTCACCGAAATTGGCCAATAGAAGATTGGAAATATGTTGCCTGGTCTGATGAGTCGATTTCTGCTGCGACATTCAGATAGTAGGGTCAGAATTTGGCATCAACAACATGAAAGCACGGATCCATCCTGCCTTCAGCAGTCAGGCTGCTGGTGGTGGTGTAATGGTGTGGGGAATATTTTCTTGACACACTTTGGGCCTATTAGTACCAATTAAGCATTGTGTCAATGCCACTGCTCACTATGTCCATTCCTTAATGACCACAGTGTACCCATTCTGATGGCTACTTCCAGCAGGATAGTGCGCCATGTCATACAGCGCCAATAATCTCAGACTGGTTTTTTGAACATGACAATGAGTTCACTGTACTCAAAGGGCCTCCACAGTCAACAGAGCTTAATCCAGTAATAAAGGTGTATAATACAGGTGTACCTAATAAAGTGGCCGGTGAGACACATGTGTGCAGATTGTGTTGCTTTTTTGCCTTTTTTTTTGAGGATGTTTGTGAAAGGACTTGGTTGGACTGTTTTCATTTGTACACTGAAAAAAATGCTGTGTTCCACATAATTTAGATTGATTAAGTTAACTTAATTGGTTTTTACAAATTTAAGTAGATTAAACATAAATGAAGTGATGTGAAGTAAATGATTCAGCTTATTTTAAATAAGTAGTTTGAACAAGCAGCAAAAGTGTACATGAAACATTAAAAATGCAAAGGCAAAATGTTTTCTTTTTTTTTTTAGCAGTGTAAATAAATGTACCCTCAGTGTTCTGTGCATTTTTTTAACAGAGCTTTGAATGATTTCAACCAACACCTATTTGTAATATTTTCTTACAATATTTAACAAAGATCCAAAATGAGTAATTTGTCAAAAAGCTGTGCTGTCTTAGCAAAGGTAAGTGTGTGAGATTCATTTTAGTTGAAAAAAAAAAAGCAGAAACTAGTTTCATTTATCAGGAAACCATAACAAACGCTTCCTGTAAAGGGATGGGCACTTACTGAGCAAGAGAAACTTCTGGAAATGAGGGCAAGGCTGTTCACAGGTCAGCGGATGGTGCTTACTGTGTACTAGTATAAATAATAGAGGCAAACATTGATGGGTCCTTTTCGTGACTGAAGTCTTCTGCTGTCAGATCAACAAGGTACGAAATTTTAATGACTGTTAATCAGATAAAACGTGTGTGCTTGAAGTGTTTATAAAAATTAAATCATTTTATAATGCAATATTTATTTTGGTGATTTGTCAATGTGTAAACTAGAAACTGCATCATCTTAACAGGTCTGTGGTGGTTCTTCTACGGGAGACACCTTCAAACCTTGAATGATCTTGTGAGTATACAGCTCTTTTTTTAGGATATTATGAGTAAAATAAGTGTATTTATCATAAACAATGTTATATCAAATAATTCAAATTCAGTAAAACCCATAACGATAACAAAGAGATTACTAAATAGAGCACAGTATACATGTGCTAATGTGAGTGGAAAGTTTTACAGCTCATTCTGCTGATATGCAATATAAAGAACACAAATTGTCATGTACGTAATGACTAGGTAACAAAACAATTAAGGTCACAAACAAGCTGATGTGCTGAGGTAAATAATTTGGGATTCATTTTAGGTTTAACCCCAAAGTGTTCTTGAATTTCTGTAACTAATGGGTGGAACACTAAGGAGTTATTTTTTTTTTTTATTTATTAATTTTTTTTGTTTCCCTGCTTGTCGCTTCCTGACAGTAATTTTTTTTTACTGCCCAAAGAGGATTTGCACTGGCATAAGTGGTTACTAAATCCACAACACATCTATAACAATAATGACACACAAGAACAATGTTGTTGAAATCTGTTTAAGAATAGAAACTATTTAACAGAACATTTTTTTTTATAAAAAATATATATATTTAACCAATCACACTCACATAATGATCTTGTCTGCTTGTGTGGATGTGGATGCTAATGTAGTTATCATTACAGTCTTACATATTATAGTCATGCATATTGCTTGTAAATCTTCATATAGTTGATATTTGACTCTGTTTGCTCTCCCTGTTTTTGAATGATTGTATTCATTTGTTCCATAGCATCATGAAGGAGGTGGTGGTCATGTAAATCCTTGCTGCCAGGGGCAAGGGCATCTGGCCCAGCGCCATTAAAGGGGAACCTCCGCATTTGCATGAGTTCCTCTTTGTTTTGCGTTGGTGTCCAGATGTGCATAAGCCTGACTGTTGCGAAGATGATGTTTAAATTGAACCTTCAAGTCTAGGAAGATACGAAGAGTCAAATCTACTGTCATGATCACATTCAGATACGCAGAAGTCAGACTGATGTGAAGCCTGATGATTTTTGCTCAATTCTCAAGTCTATGAACTTACGAAGTCTCAAGTCTACTATTATGATCACACCTATATACAGTACACAGAGTCTATCAAGTCTACAAAGTCTCAAGTCTACAAAGTCTCAAGTCTACTACTATGAACGCATCTAAATACGCAGAGTCTATTAAGTCTACAAAGCCTCAAGTCTACTACTATGAACGCATCTA
>CAIGQZ010032545.1:524371-553481 GCA_903798205.1 Danio tinwini
ATGGTGCTTACTGTGTACTAGTATAAATAATAGAGGCAAACATTGATCGGTCCTTTCCATGACTGAAGCCTTCTGCTGCCAGATCAACAAGGTACCGTTGCTGTTTAGAAAATTACATTTGATAAAAGCATACCTGAAGTGTTTTCTGTTATTACACATGAAATTTATTATATTATAAACTTTTACTACAAAGTAATTGTATTATTTTATAATGCTAAATATGTGTTGATGCTTTTGTTACTGTATAAAGATGCAAATTATCTTTTTTATCAGGTTTAGGGTGTTTCCTCTGTGGGAGACGCTGTGGAACTTGAATGGTCTTGCCTTAATGTGTGAGTATAGCAGATTTTTTTTATGTTTTCATATTTTTTTTGTCTGAGACATACACTAAAAATTGATTTTTGTTGCTTGTTCAAACTACTTTAAAATGAGCTGAATCAACACAATTCTTGAGTTGTTTTTTTTTGCCACAACTTAAGTGTTTTATGTTCAGTCCACTTAAATTAGCAAAAACAATTAACTTAATCGATTTGTGTTGGGACAACATCAAGGAATTGTGTTGAATCCTGCATCTTTTTACCTTTAATTGTTTCACACCATTTTGATTTTATTTGTTCTGTTGAATACAAAAGAAGTATTTTAAAGAATGTTAGAAACCTGTAACTATTGACATCCATAGTAGGAAAAACAATAAATAAGAAAGTCAGTCACCGGTTTAGAACATTTTTCAAAATATCTTCTTTCGTGTTGAAATAAGAAAAAGCAAAAACAGGGTGAATAAAAGCTGACAGATTTTTTTTTGTGAATTATCCCTTTAAGGCCTGTTCTTACCAAGGATAATAACAATAAAGGTCTAGTTTTAAAAATCATTGTAATTACAAAAAACAGCAATCCACACCTCAAATGCGGTATAACAAGATTCATTATTATCCATCTGATGAATAATAAAACCCTGAATACACCCTGCTTTACAATCTTCTCCAAACTATAAAAGTTATTGTTATGCGTTATATAACCATATACAAATAAAGATGTACACTGTAAAAAATATCTGTAAATTGACAGTTTTTCATATTTTGTGATTTATGTGTTTTCTTCATCTATTTATGCTTTTGAATTGCATTATGGGGCCTCGATCTTTCTTCTAACAACTTTTAACCCTGAAAGGTTTGAAAAAGTATCTTTTATGAACACTTTTAATAATGCTACATTGCTCAGCATATATAAGTTCACCCCTGACAAATCTCATTCATATTTTTAAAAGAAAGCTGTACAATATTATATTTGTGCATATACATTAGATTAGTCAGTACTGAAGACAAATCTGTAGCTAATCTAACAAAATAACTTATGATTATGGTCCAAAAACTAGTGCAGCCAAATGTATATGTTATAGACAAATAATAAATACAAACTTGAAAAAGAGGAAAAATCAAGAGAAGCAAAAAAACAAAAACAAAAATTGAAATAAATAAATAAAATTATTAAATAAATTTAGTTTAAATTTTGTATGTTGTAATTTTTGTTTTGCAATATTTAGCTTGAATTTAATTGTATTATCGTTCCATTTCTAAATATGTTTGGTAACTAAAATATTATTTTAATAAATATATCTGTTTAATAAATCTGTTTTGTTTAAATGCACCAATATATATTACCCCTATACACTGAGAAATGGATAAAAATATAAACTTTTAAAATGGCGTGTACTCATTTATGCTGAGCACTGTATATTATCTGGTTTGGTGTTGTTTATTATGCTGGAAAAACCTGGTAATAAGCTACCAGTACATTTTCTGTTATTTTATGAACTTAGTTCTCTATATATTATTTATTATACAATATCTTGTCTTGAATTGCTAAAATGTCAATAAAAGTCACTTTATTAAACTGTAGAGTTAAATTTTCAACATCAAAAGTCGATAGAGCAGAGATCAACAGCCCACAATGTAATTCAAACCATAAATAAACCCAAAATACGGAAACTGTTAATTAACAGATATATACTTACAGAACTGTAAGTTGGGACCTGCATATTAATATCCGCTGGTGTAGATATTAAAATGGTTATCTTGATAGTTATTGTTAATAGGCCTTTAAGGATTATCAATTCTTTTCTGATTTTTGACTCCATGTTGCTGATTGGTTTTGTTGTTTGTTCCAGCATCCTGTAGGAGGTGGAGGTCGTGTAAATCCTTGCTGCCAGGGGCAAGGTCATCTGGCCCAGTACGTTCAGAGAGGAAACTCAGCATTTGCTAGAGTGCCTTTTTGTTTTGTGTTGTCCAGATGTTGCAGAGGCAAGATGTCAGGATAATGTCCTACATCAACCCTCAAGTCTAGTCCAAAGCTATAAAAGCAAAGTAAGAAGCTATAGAAGCAAAATCCAATGCTATGAAGCAGATAATGTCAATGCATGTAATGCAAAAAGTGAAAACTTTTGTTTCTGCATTGCTTGGTTTCAGTTGGTTTGGGGCCCAGCTGAGGCAACCTAGCCCCATAAATGTTTAAAGAAATAAAGATCATGAAGTGATCAATGAAACAGAATCTGATGTTGTGCTGTGTTTATTTATTGGTTGATTCAGGGTGACCCTGGTCATGTGCTGTATCGGAATATTTTTGGCAAAATCAGAAATACATTGTGTCAAAATGAGTGATTTTTTTTTTTTTATGCCAAAACTTTGAATGGTTGGATCATTAAAATCATTAGACTATTCAACACTATTACACATCAGTTCCTAACTTTTTTGATTTAGTGGCTAATTCTTATTCGTTTGTGCAATCTCATTTGTAAATTTTAGTACGATTTGCTCATCCACCAATGATGGTTGACTTTAGGGGTGGGGATTGGTCCCACGCCTCCTTTTAAAAATCAAACATTTTTGTCTGCCTGAACTACACTCTCAGAAATAAAGGTATGAGAGCTGTCAGTGGGGTGGTACCTTTTTAAAAGGTACACATTTGTACTTGAAGGGTCCATATTAGTACCTCAAAAGTATATATTAGTACCTAAAAATTTTAAGAGGAAGACTTTTGTACTTTTTAAGTATCAATATGTACCCTTTGTACCTTTTAGGTACAAATTTGTATCTTTTGAAAAGGTACCACCCCAGTGACAACTCGTGTACCTTTATTTCTGAGAGTGTAGCATGAATTCTGACAAATTAGCTACTAAACTGACATATAACATTGTTAAGTTTCCTTGTGAGACCAGACTGGAATATTATGTAATGTCAATTATGATAATCATGACTGTGTTTTATAAATTTTCCTACGGTAAATATAACAAAACTCAATTTTTGATTAGTGGCAATGAGCATTTCTAAAAAAAAAAAAAAAAAAAAAAGTTTTAAATTTGTATTTTTTCTCAGTATTTAGATTTTTTTTGAGTTTTACTAAGTGAAGCTTATTAATTCAGCTTTCATGTGATTTATAAATCTCAATTTTAAAAACTCAACACTTGTGGTCCAGAGTCATATTTGGTTGCATTGAACAATACAACACTAATACAGTTGAAGCCTGTACAATTATTCGCCCTCCTGCGAATTTATTTTCTTTTTTAAATATTTCCCAAATGATGTTTAACAGAGCAAGACATTTTTCACAGTATTACCTATAATATTTTTTTCTTCTTGGAAAAAGTCTTATTTGTTTTATTTTGGCTAGAATAAAAGCAGTTTTTAATTATTAGCCCCCTTAAGCAATTTGTTTTTTGATTATCTAAAGAACAAATCATCATTATACAATGACTTGCCTAATTACCCTAACTTATCTAATTAACCAAATTAACCTAGTTAAGCCTTCAAATTGTGCTCAAAGTATACTCAAAATGTTTTTTTTTCTTTTCTTTTATTTTTACATGCACACCTATTAAAAAAAAAACTTCATTTGATGTGTAATTTAATTGGCATCAGTGTACCCCATGCACAAATGTCCAGTGGAGTAAAGTAACAAATTGCAAATACCCCTTATTGTAATTGAGTAGTTTTTCTTAGGAGTTGTAATTTGTGAAGTAGTTTTAAAAATGTGTAATTTTACTTTCCCTTGAGAACATTTTAGTGCTATATCGATACTTTTACTTCTCTAATTTCCTTCAACCTGCAGTCACTACTTTATTTTTTTCTTGTCTATGCGGTTTGGCTAAAGTAGAGAAATCCACCCTGCGATTTCTGTCTAATCAAATCGCACATACTGAACAACCTCAAGACATGGGCACTTTATAACTGCAGAAAACCTTTTGGAAGCATTAAAAATGTCCAAGAATATGTCCCAAATCTTTACACGCAATGACCCAGAGACTTTTTATAGACTGCATGTCACTGATGAGAGAATGAAGGATGTTGACTGTATGATGACTGAAATCACCAAACAGCCTTAAACAATCACTAAATGGAACTAATGAAGAATGGAATGAAGGGCCGAATGAAGGAAGGACTGAACAAGGAATGGAAGGAAGAACTGAAGGAAGGACCAAACTAAGGAAGGAAGGACCAAATGAATGAAGGAAGGATTCAAGGAAGGACTGAACAAACTAAGGAAGGAATGAAAGAAAGAAAGAACGAATGACCTAATGAAGGAAGGAACAAAATTATAAACGAACGAACAAATGAATGACCGAACAAATGAAGGGAGGAACGAAGGAAGGACCAAATGAATGAAGGAAGGATTCAGGGAAGGACTGAAGAAACTAAGGAAGGAAGAAACAAACAAAGGACTGAAAGAATGAACAAAGGACCTAATGAAGGAACAAAAATATGAACGAACGAATGAATGAGCGAACGAATGAAGGGAGGAACGAAGGAAGGAACAATTGAATTAAGGAAGGAACAAACAAATGAATGAAGGAAGGACAGAACAAACAAACAATGAAAGGAAGGTTGGAAGGAATGAACAAATGTAGGAAGATCACTAAATGCACTACAGAATGTTACGTTTACACATCCCTGCACAAACTGCATGTAAACGCATCAGCTTTCACAGTGTAATATTCACTACTCTTGAGTACTTTTAAAAAGGCTACTTTTTTACTCATACTTCGAGTAATATTCTTGCCTGATCTCACGAGGAAACATAAGTATTTTATGTTTTGTCAGTTTAGTGGAGTTCAGTCGTACGAAAATGTACGGTTTTAAAAATGAGGCGTGGCACCTAACCCCAACCAACATTGGGTGATGAGTAAATCGTACAAATTCAGTGTTGGGAGTAATGCGTTACAAAAGTAATGTATTACAGTAACGTATTACATTTTCCTGTAACGCAGTAGTGTAAGGCATTACTAATACATTTTTAGTAATTTTTTACTTGGTACATGTTCAGTAACGAGTGCGTTACAACAAACTTTTTGCCCGCAAGACATTACCAAATAAAAAAATACAGCAGTTTTATTTCCCGTTCGTGGTGATTGAACATAAGTGTGTGTTGTCATTAATCTCCCTCTAGCTATTGGAACTTTTTACTTTGAACGTGGAATGATTTCAGCCTCTGAGCTTGAGGTCCGAGACTATTGGCTCAGCCTGGTTTACAGTAACGTTAAGCCCTAACGCGCAGCGGAAAAGCAGCAAATAGATAAAAATGGCAGAAGACAGTGCATTCGCGAGATGGACGTACGTGCATATGGTGGTATTTCACAGAAAAATTGTCGTAAGCGCAGTATTACAAGTTGGGAGCGCATTCATGTAATATGAGCGAGCGAACGCGCCAGTTTCCTCTGTTCGTGGACAAAACTCCTTGTGTGCACTCAAAACACTGGCTGCTCACGTGCGAATGATCTGCTCTGGCTTTGTCAGATGATGCAGACTCACAATTTGTGCCTTGTTTCCTCCTCTTTTCGTGCTTTTGCTCTCCCAAGATCCTCCTGTTAAATTGTTATCCCAAGAATGTTGATATGGTTTATATATTGCTACACTATTTATCTACAGAATAAGGTAAATTAATAAATACTAGTGTTTTTGAGTGTTAGTTATAGGCCTACTGCCTATGTTTTAGGTTAGTATTATTTACAATATATAGTCAAGTTATTCACAGATATTGCCAGATAACCACTTTACCTCTATCATACTTTTAACAGATCATTTGTGAATCTGACCGTCATCCATTCTTGCATTGTCTTGAGCCTTCATGTTGCCAGTTATATACTATATTGTTAGTAGCATAGATAGGTCACAGTCATTCTGCTACATCATATCACTTTCTACTGTATGTAACATGCTCTGCCGTACATTTGGTCGTTTTAGATTGTTAAATTGTAATTCTGTAGTTATTTTGGTGAAAGTAAAAAGTAATATACGAGTAATAGAACATATTACAATTCTGAGACAGTAATATTGTAATGCAAGGGATTACTTTTAAATAACAGTAACAAGTAATCTGTAATGTATTACAGTTTGGAAGTAACTTGCACAACACTTGCGCATCAACACTGTACAAATTTATATGAATTAGCCACTAAATCAAAAAGTTACGAATTGCAGTGAGATTGCATTGTAATATTCACAAGATACTTTTACTTGAGTCAGATTTTTCAGTACTCTTTCCACCACTGCAAATTTCTTTGTATTCTTTTTTGCAAGAGTAGTAGAAATGTGTACAGTTTCTTTGCACAATCGCATCCGAATGTAGCTGCTTGCTAACTTGCAAATTAATACTGTACTGCATGCTCTTGGAAAAAGTGAGCTATATACTTTGGGCATACGGAGCTTAAACACCTTCCTGTTGTGGTTCTAAGATTTCCTCATAGGGTGGCTTAAGCTGAATACTGGTATCTTGAAAAATATCTAGTGGAATATTATGTAGTCATCGTGGCAAAGATAAAAGAAACCAATTATTAGAAATGAGTTATTAAAACAGAATTTGGGGTCAAAACATACAGGGGGCTAATAATTCAGGGGGGCTAATATCTGACTTTAACTGTGTGTTTTAATTGATGGGCTATCTTGAGTTAGTGTATGTATGACTCATGAAGAACTAATCCATTCATTAATGATTGCTGCATTATCAACTAATAAATAGTCGATTAACAAAGTCATATGAATTGCCGTGTACCCTTAATAGACAGAATTACTGATTATTTAGTCTTCTGTTGTGCCACTCACATTGCTTTAGACATGTTATGAACTTGCAAAACTGGTTCAGATTCTGGTGTTCTGATATTTGTGCATGGCTTAACTTACCCATATTAAGCATCTCTGTCATTTTATCCAGACATCAAACGTCAATGTGAATGTGTCACATTATGATATCAAATAACATCAATGACATATTGCTTAATCAAATAATAGCCCTGTGGCTCAACAAATAAATGATCTTATGGCAAATTCCTAGCTAATGGTCTATTTAAAAGTTGCCTATAATTTGAAATCCATGCCTGTTTTGGCAAAACACTATTAATAGAAGTTGATAGGGCATTATATTATTCATTTCATTAAAGTCAATCATATTAATCAGACTGATGTTTTATTAAACTTGGGAATCATTAATGTGTTATGTGTCATCCATTTAATCAAGATTGTTTGTCAGTATTTAAGCATGCATTTTTACAGTTGAGGTCAGAATTATTAACACTCCTGTTCAATTTTAATTCCTTTATATTTTCCCCAATTTCTGTCTAACAGAGAGATTTTTTTTCAGATTTATTAACTTCTAATCTCTAATAACTGATTTATTTTGATGACAGTAAATACTATTTTATTAGATATTTTTCAGGATACTAGTATTCAGCTTAAAGTGACATTGAAAGACTTAACTAGCTTAATTAGGCAAGTTAGTGTAATTAGGCAAGTCGGTCTCACAAGGAAACATAAGTATTTTACGTTTTGCCAGTTTAGTGGCTAATTCATATGAATTCGTACGAGTTCAGTAGTACGAAAATGTACGATTTTAAAAAGGAGGCGTGGCACCTAACCCCACCCCTTACCCCAACCGTCATTGTGTGATGAGCAAATCGTACTAATTTGTACGAATTAGATTGTACGAATTCATATTAATTAGCCACTGAATCAAAAAGTTACGAATTGCTGTGAGATTGCGTTGTTTGTTCAGTAGGCAATCAAAAACAATATTGCTTAAGAAGGGTTAATATTGACCTTAAAATGGTTAAAAAAATTGAAAACTGCTTTTATTCTAGAGAAATAAAACAAATAAGACTTTCTTCAGCAGAAAAAATATAGGAAATACTGTGGAAAAATTCCTTACCCTGTTCAACATAATTTGGGAAATATTTGAAAAAGAAAAAAAAATCACAGAAAGGCTAATAGTTTGGACTTCAACTGTATGTTAGTGCACCAGTATTGTGAATTCCACTACAGATGAAATAAAAATGATAAAAATAAATAAATAAAACAAATTTTCCTATCTACAATATATAAGTATATAATTCACCATTTAATGCTCCTTGAAGAGTCCAAACATAATTAAAACATGCTGCTATCATTCCCTGTTCACAAGACTAGCTTTGTGCTTTGTTCATTCTAATATGGATTATACTTATGTTTGTGAATACTATTTGTTTGTGAAACTCAGAAACTCTAATATCCCTCACAACACAAGCAATTTTTTCCTTTTCCTTTTGTTTTTGTGTAAATGCCTTAACATAATGTGTCGACATCTGATTGGCTGATGCCTGTTTGTCCATTCTTTGAGTAGGTGAGAACAGTTTTGCCGTACATAAATAACAGCTGAAGAGCTGCACTGCTCTGAACCTTAAGCAGATCCTCACCATGGTGAGTTTTAAGTTTTTGCCTTCAGGAAAATTATAAGCATATGGTAAACTGTTGTTATTATTGTTGCAAACTATCCATCTAGAACAAGGTTATGTGTGATTTTAAAAAAATAAGCTGTATTTGTGTCAAAATGAGAATTAAAGAGTTTCATATTTATTAGCATCAAGCTGTAAAGGGAATTGATTTAATTTTTAGTACTTATATTTAACAATGAGTAACAATGCTTATTTTCCACAATCAGATCTTGTCTGAGGGGAGTGATGAAGAGGGTGATGAAGATGACGATGATAAACATTCTGGAGTCTGTTGCCAAGGATAGACATCACTCAATAGAAGGCTGGATTCACAAACTTGCTAATGCAAGTCAAGTAGCGTCCCATTTTCTTACGGTCATGTTAAACCATGATCCTTATGAGAATGGTGAATTGTGTAATCGTTCCTTCTGTGCACTTGGAATGAAATTCAATGAGCAGTTGGAAGATTTGAGCCAGTTATTGCTGTGACTACGAACTTGGGCAACTCATGACTCCAGGTTGTAGCAGGACATACTGGTTGTATTTGTAGACTGTGTTCAGCATGTGCTGTTTCCGCATTTTCTGACAATAGTCAAATACTTCTGAAAAACATTTTTAGAAATTTTTACATTTCTAAGATGTGTTTATGCATTTTATATTGGCTGTAATGCCTTTTATAACATGTGTCTAGTATATGATACACTCTTAAAATCAAAGGTTCTTTGTTCTATTTAATATTCCAACTTTAAACTGGATAGCAGATTCTTGAAAAAAATTCTATATCATTAGTGAGGTATATATGATAGTGGTATATACTTAAACTTGAAGTAATTTTCCCATACACACCTTTAAAAATACACTTTATTTTTTATGTGCAATGCCACCAGTGAACCACACAAACGTCTTTGTATTCTTATTTTTGCTAGCGTAGTACAAATAAGAATATATTCTTTGCACAGTCATAGTAGTTTTAACTTGCAAATACTAAATAGCCTACTGTACTGCATGCTCTCGCATAATGTGTAAAAAGTGAGCTATGTACTTTGGGCATAAGGAGCTTGAACTCCTTTCTGGCGGTTAGGAATTTCTCATTGGGGTGGTGATGGTGGGGGTGGGGGCGGGGGGGTATTAATTACTAGATATTTTTAAGTTAAGTAGTATAACAATTTATATGAGCTGAATTTAAACAAATTTTGCTCATATGAATGGTTTGCAACCACTTACATTAAAAAATAGTAAGGTTCAATTCAACTAGCCATTTTTTCAGTGTAATGTTAAAAATGTAATTTAATTTTAATATATAATCATGTAAAGAACATAAAATGTTAATTTAAAACAATAATTCCTACATTTTTAGAAAGCAGGTTAGCTTCTTTTATATCATTTTTACATTTTTTTTTGTTATTTTCATTAGTTGATGGAGCCCCTCTAAAAGGGTCTAGAACTGCCTTGGGTTATTATGACATCACTGCAAAAGCACCCAATATAACCTTTAATTTTAGGAGTGTGGGATTCAGTCCCATTGTATCCACATTGGTTAATCCAGTGTGGAAAAAAAATCTTACACACTGTTTACCAAACAGGTTATTGCAGTGTTGTTGGAAAAAAAAGTTTGTTACAATATTGGGTATTAAACCTGTATTGTATGGTTAGATCTGGCTAGAAATTAGTGATACAGTGTACTTGGTTTAGTAGCAAAGGGGTCATTAGCAAGTAATCTTGACAATGATTAATGATCAATGTTTCCTAATTGTGATGTGATATTTTGCTATCTAATGAGCTCCCCCATAAAACTCCTCCATAAAATCAGTTTAATACATGAATATTTGTGTGTGTGTGTTTGTGTTTTCCCCTCAGTTATGTTTATTAACAGTAGTTAAGTTAATTTATTAAATAGGCCCTACAATTTAAAAATCGGGAAAATTAAATTGTTTTGGGTGAATCCCTTTACGTGATTTCTATGCTTTCATTTGAAATGCATTTAATTTCAATTGCCCTTAAATGCATTTACGGTTGCCTATCCTCTGATTAACTAAAATCAAATGAGAAACATTTTAATTGTTTTGTAGGCTTGCAGATCAGACCCTGCAAGACGTTGTAGACTATAATTAGGCTTAATATGAATCGTGAATGTCTATCCGCTAATGTGTTTATGACAGTTAATAAGGATTAAAAGCCAATAGCTGGGTCAGCTCCGAGGCAGGAATATGTGCCAGCACATAGCCATGTTACATTTTCTCTACACGGAAACATTTCACATTTGACTCTTTGTTTGGGAGAAATCACGTGGGTAAGCCAGGTTTTGTTTTGTTTTGTTTGTTGTTGTCAGTCAGAATTATCAAACGACAAGAGTCGGAGATAAGTCATCAATATTAAAATGTAGGTCGGCTAACTTAACATGGCGGCGACGCAGTGATTGATTAAGTATTGTTTGTGACTGCTCTTATTTAAATATTTAAATTAATTTATTGCCTCATCAGTACACAGCGTGTGAAACGTAACTTAACTAGGCAGTATTTAATGATTATAGATCTTGTAGTCATGATAAAAAAATGAATATGTCTAAATAGACGACGGTAAAGATTTCTTCCGCATCTACAGGACACAGAGTGACCATTAACAATCTTTTACTATACTTTTTACTTTACCCTGTTTGTATTGAAAGCCGTTTTGGGTGTAATATCTGTTACAAAGTAATTATTAAATGTATTTAACTTATCCGCTGATAAAAAATAGATCTAATTAAATTACAGCTACTTCTTATTTAAATGTAGGCTAGTGTAAATAAATTAAATACATCTTTGTAGCCAGAATCAGTTTAGAGAATTAACGTATGCATGTTTGGTACATACATATACCAATATATATATATATATATATATATATATATATATATATATATATATATGAGCAATTCCACAATATGGATGTGACCCCTACTGAAAAAAACAGCTTAAACCAGCCTAGGCTGTTTGGCTGGATTTAGCTGGTCAACCAGCCTGGTTTTAGAGGGGTTTTGGCCATTTCCAGACTGGTTTCCAGCCATTTCCAGCCTGGTCTTAGCTGGTCAGGCTAGGAGATGACCAGCTAAAACCAACTTGACCAGCCTAGCCAGGCTGAGAGCTCAGCCAAACCAGCTATGTCCAGCTTAAACCAGGCTGTTCAAGCTGGTTTTAGCTGGATTTAGCTGGTAATTTTCCAGGAAACCAGCCTGGAAATGGCCAAAACCCCTCTAAAACCAGGTTGGTCAACCAGCTAAAGCCAGCCAGCCAACCAGCCTAGGCTGGTTTAAGCTGGATTTTTCAGCAGAAACATTTGCAGTAAAAACTCAAAACATAAATTCACATAGAAACTTTATCAAAAAATATCAATCTGTAAAAATATTTTATATTTTAAATGAGGAAAATAATCATGCGTTACGGATGTGACAAAAAATGTTAGTGAGTTTACAGAATACAACATTGTAGAAATTCTGTGAATTAAACTGCACAACCCAAAAGAAACAATGCTAATCAAAAGAATAAGAGTCTGCTCTCAAAAAAACAAACACGATTGATTTTATTTTAATTGACATTTTTGCATTTCTGTTATGGATGTGACAGATGTGAAATTGCTACTTGTGTCATTTTGGTAAATCAAATATATTAGTTTGAAAACACTGACAGAGATTTTTGAGTATTTTTAAAGTACTGTAAAATACTTGCTTACACTAAAAATTTAGAAATGGTTTTGCTATTATGGTAAAGACTTTTTTTTTCATGGCAAGGCTTGCCATGATTAAAATTACATTTTTACCAAAATACGAAAACTGTTTCTGCGTTTTTTTGTGTAAGCCAGGCTGTGTCAGTGTTTATTTTCCTTATTTAAAGTACAAAACATGTTTACAGTTTGATATTTTTCTGGTTCGTTAACTCTGTAGTTAGTAGTTCTGGAAAATATAAATAAATGTTTGAGTACAATGTTAACATATTCTTTCTATGTGAATTTATGTTTTGAGTTTTACTGCAAATGTCACATCCATAACGCTATATATATATATAAAATAGGGCAACGCGGTGGGCAACGCCTCACAGCAAGATGGTCGCTGGTTCGAGTCTCAGATGGGTCAGTTGGCGTTTCTGTGAAAGAGTATGTATGGAGGTTTCCCAGAGATGGGTTGCAGAATGTTTGCAAAATAATAAATAATAAAGAAGGTTAGATTTATCAAGATGATTGCACAAATTCTTATACAATTTATATGTTATAAGTTAAAACTCTAGTTAATGACAATATGGTATAAATTCAGAGAAGCAATTGTATTTTTTCATAATTTAGATATTTTACAGAATAATTTATATTTTTCAGCTATAGAAGTTACATTTGTCAGACAACTGTATATGCAAAAAATCGACAGTATATTGTATTTATGAAATTAATTAAATGTCATGTTTTGATAGCTAATTTTGTTTAATTTTCTATTTTGGATTGTTAGCTAACGAATAATGTTAAAATGCATAAATGCCGAACATTTTTAATAAACCTGAAACGCCTATTTTTAATGACGTAATTAGTAATTAATTACTTTTTTTGAAGTGACTCAAAACTACAGAGCTCATAGGTAGAGTTTGAGAGTTCTGTCATTGACTGAATTTTTCTGTTTTCTCATCTCCACTGTTTCTCAGCTCATTTTCCAATGCTCAACACATCAACAAAGTGTCCTGCTTCATTTTTAAGCCGTTAGTGTTTGTAGTAGCAGTCATTTGCTGTTAGTTTCCCTCCTCTCCGCTTGTCTCCTCCATGACTCCGCAGGTTCCAGTGCCCAGACCGTCATATTCCCAGGCCAGGGAGAGTCTGGTGAAGGCCGTGCCTCCCAAGATCATCTGTCTTCTGGCCTGTGGAGGGAGAGACTGCCGCTATGAGGGTCCGGCGTGCTGGAGCGCAAACCAGCAGGCCATTAAAGGCATCTTCTCCAGCTGGTAAAACCTGCTTTTCTGAACCATTATGATGCTACATTAATCTGCATATACTCCAAAAATATACCCAGTTATATATTTTAGTTGGATATACTTTTGCAGCTTTTTTTTCTTGCTATATGTCCAAGACACTTAAATGTGTAAATGTTCAGAAATGCTTAAAGGGAAAGTTCACCCAAAAAACTAAATTTATTTACTAACCTCCAAGGGGTTTTAAACCTTTATGATTTTCTTCTGTTGAACTCAAAAGAAGATATTTTGAAGAAAGCTGAAAACCTGTAACCACTGATATCCATAATAGGAAAAACAATAGAAGTCAATGGCTACAGGTTACCAGATTTCTTCAAAATATCTTCTTTTGTGTTTAACAAAAGGAAAAAAAAAAAACATAAAGGTTTGAGTAATGTATATCAAGATAGAAATTTCATTTTTGGGGTGAACTATCCCTTTAATTAGAGGATATTGAGATCCTAGATGTAATGAAGTGTATTAGTTCTAGATCACTCTTTCTAACACATTTTTTCCCATAGTGACGTTTAAAAGCTTTTGCTAAGACATTTTAAGACATGGACCAACCAATTATCCAGCTACAGTGTGAAGAGAATGACAACATTACAAACTTTGATTAAAAGCAAAGTATATAAAAGTTCCACAAAATAACAATATAAAAGTAAAATATATTTAACATCTATAATTAAGAGAGAAAAGAACGTCAGTTCCCTGAATAATTGCATAGAATATTGACTGAGAAGTGATTTACTTATTAATATTTAATAGTACACATTTATTAGATATTAAAACTTATTCAGGGGGCAGCATGTTGGCATGGGTTTCCTTCGGGTGCTCCGGTTTCCCCCATAGTCCAAGGAATTGTGCTATAGGTGAATTGAATAAGCTAAATTGGCCGTAGTGAATGTGTGTGAAAAAGAGTGTGTATGGGTGTTTCTCAGTACTGGGTTGCAGCTGGAAGGGATCCGCTGCGTAAAACATATGCTGAATAAGTTGGTGGTTCATTCTGCTGTGGCGCCCCAGATAAATAAAGGGACTAAGCCGAAGGAAAATGAATGAATGAATGAACTTATTCAAAATCTTACTAACAACAGTGTGCACACATTATTTTTACTAGTGCTATTTTTAGCTTTATTGCACTTTATTGGCCTTTCTGCTAATAATAACAAGCATAGTAAAAAGGTTGTGAATTCATTTATTAATTTTCTTTTCGGCTTAATCCCTTTGTTAATCAGGGGTCACCACAGCGGAATGAACCGCCAACTTATCCAGCATATGTTTTACACAGCGGATGCCCTTCCAGATGCAACCCATCACTGGGAAACATCCATACACACTTATACACTACAGACAATTAGGCTTACCCAATTCACCTATACCACTTGTCTTTGGACTTGTGGGGAAAAACGGAGAACCCTGAGGAAACCCACGCGAACATGAGGAGAACATGAAAACTGACCCAGTCAGCGCTCAAACCAGGGACCTTCTTGCTGTGAGGCTATCGTGCTACTCACTGAGCCACTGTGAGGCCCAGGTTGTAAGTAGTAAAATAAAAGTAGTTTCTAGTAATAATTACAGAAGTTACTAGCATCTAATAAGTAAATTACAACTAGTATCTATTAAAAATGTACTGAAATTGAATCATTAAGTACTAGTACGAGTATCTAATACGCAAATACTAGTACTATTGTCCAAAACAATGAGTATACTAAAATGAATAAGTACTGGTGCATAGAAAAATGTACTAGTCACATTTAAATAGATACCAGTCAAAATCTCAATGAAAGATCGAAATAATGACATATATTTAAAATTTTTTTATTTACCATGGGCTTTGAATTCAATATAAAAGTATCAATAGCATAGTTACGAATATACAGAGAATATCAACATACATATTCACTGTTAAAATAAGTACTAGTAGCATAAGCAAAGACACTAGTATGGTAGATTAAAGTTTAAAGAGCCCCTATTATACATTAAATATGGTCATATTTTGGTTGTAAGCGTCTCCAACAACAGGCTGATATGCATGCAAGGTCAAAAAACACTTTCATGGTCTTATAATATGCATTTATTTTTACCTAATTTTCCCAGCGACTCCCATATGAATTGTTCAGTGATTCATTTGTTCCCAAACCCGTCCTTAGCGCGAAGCTAATCTGCGCTGATTGGACCGATGACAGCCTGTTGCGATTGGTCGACACTGACAGCCTTCAGCACGAGACAGAGTGAAATGCCCAGCACAGCTTATCAACAGTATAGTAGTCAGAGTGCATACACGCTTCATATTAGTGTAAGGCATGGATTTCGGCAGTGGGTGAATGTAAATACAGACGATGGACTTGAAAATACTGACGACTAACTATTTTATTGAGCAAAAACTCCAAGAACTGGGGAGCAGATCGACAGGAGTCTCCTAGCCCGTCACACTCTTCCTCAGTTGTAGCTGACTGATTCCAGCCCAAAAACTATCCAAAACCCGCCAAAATGCAAAAAAAACCTTGCCCACTCATCTGGAAAACACAGTTGTGACTGTCGCAAAAAACACGATAAGTGTTTATGCCCGCACAATCGTGTTAAATATAGTCCAATTGAGCGGGAATCCACCCAATCTGGCAACACTGCTTTACCTGCTCTTTTTTCACACACACACACACACACACACACACACACTCCTCCTCAGAGGACACAACACAAAAATAAAAGTCCTTAGCAGAAACATTCAAAAACAGAATATCTAGAATGTACATTAAAGAAACAACTACACATTAGTTACTAACACAATAATACGCAGTACCTGGTTCTCACCAGTGTTATTAGGGCCGGCGCGTCCATAGAATAGTGAGGGCGGCGTCCGTGAACTCCCCCGGTTCTCACTTTCATCCGCGACACCCACACCTTTCCTCCTGGTCCTCACTTTCCCCCAGTCTCCCGGATTTTTTTGTGTGTGCATGAGTGCATTAAAGCAGTGCAGTTAAACACCAGCATATTGCTCTGTTATTTACAATAACACACATTCAGTATTAATCCACACAGTGGCAAAAGCTGAACTATTCTGAAACTTGACCGCCACACTTGTGTAAAAACAGCTGACGGTAGCCATAGCAATGACAGGATTACAAGCTCACAAACACGTTTAAATCAGCAAAGAAAGCAGCAAGCGTCGCGTTTTTTGGGTGGTTTTAGTCGCGATATGTATAAGTGTTATATGTTCTCAGGGTTTACCTGTACTCTGCTTTGCCCAATGATCACCAACCCTCATTACAAAATGGAGAAATAATCCATGAGCTGTGTATTGATAGTTCCTGTGGAGCTCTGTCAAAGTCTCATACATCAATAGTCTTTTCTGATCCTTTCTTTTTGGCAAAAATAAACCTCAACCACGGCCTCTTCACAGCTTCATCTTTGGGTAGAGAATATAACACAAACTTTCCCTCAAACGTCCAATAATATCCAGCTAAGCACAGCGTCTTCATGACTCATGACTTCAGGATCTGTTTATCTTCCTCTGTCTTTGCTGCTGTGTTAGTGGGCGGGGCCGCAGGTTTAAATTTTGAGGGTCTGCGCGTGCAACCATTATGTTTCGTATCCATTATGTTTCGTCACGCCGAAACGGCTAAAGACTCGTTATCAAGACGATTCATTCCAACCACTATGAGTCGACTCTTTTATAGATGAATCAATAGTTTTAAACACTGTCCACTTTCAGATTTAAGCTTTAGCTGGATATTTCACTTCACTTAGAGCTGTATTACACACTACATAGAAGTTATTTTCAAAAACCCATAATAGGGGCTCTTTAAATTGCTTGAAAGAGAGCTAAACAAAAACCCAGTCATCGTATGGAGAAAAGGCCAATGCAATGAGAAAACAGATGAGTTTTTATATTTAGCCGGATTAATGAATGTGAAACTATAGCCTGTGAATGTGAAACTGCTGCATTAAAACTCTTACATGCAAATTTATATGTTCATTTATCTCTTTGCATTTAGGGTGACTGGTGACATTCTTGCAATGGCACGGCCGTCTACATATCTCATCAAGAGATACAGCATCATAGAGCAGTTCAAACAGTGAGTGTTATATACAGTAAATATATGACTGGAATGTTTATTATTATTAAGAGGCAATGTGTGCTCATATTTATAGGTTGAACATTAAATCCATCATCAACATGCAGCTGCCAGGAGAACATGCTCACTGTGGTCCTCCTCTGGAGCCTGACAGCGGATTCACATACTCACCGCAGATCTTTATGGACAACCAGAGTGAGCAAAATATGTGCACTTTCATAATTATATGGTATATAGACTCAGGGCTTGACATTAACTTTTTTGATCACCAGCCACTGTGGTTAGTAGTTTTCCAACATTACTAGCCATTCGCCATTTTCACTAATCACAATTTTGTTGTTGGGAAAATAGATTTTATATAAATAAAATAAATTTGACTTTGGCATGCTAAAATGACTTAATTTAGACTTTGTGTTGTCCACATGCCTCCTCATTCATTTCGCTTTTTTGTGTGTATGACCCTGCTCAATGTGCATGAGCAAATGGGCTGTGGTTTTACAGTGTGGCATTGCAATTCGTTTTTATTTCACAGGACTTTTCAGGGCTGAGGATTTAAATTTATCTCTGACCACACAAAAAATAAAAAATAAAAATTATTTCTTAGCCACAAATGTTAAATAATATGTCAAAACATGCTAAATATAGCTGCATACATGCTCTTTTTATTCAACAAAACCTTTCTTAAAAAAAAACAATTACATTTAAAAATTAATTATTGCCATGTATTTAAAACTATGCACAGTAGCATAGTCTGTGTAGGCTAACAGTCTCTCAGATCACTAGTTAACTACACATACATAGGGAGTTAATCTGCTATTAAAGCATTAATCTGCTATTAAAGCATTAAAGGTTATTGTAACAATGATAATTAAACAATATTAACAAAAATAACTGTAAGCTAAAGAAACAGGTGAAAAACAAATCGTGTGATAATGAAGGATGATCACGTGCACATGGGTAATATTAGGCCCATAATCTGTTCTGTTAAAAGAATAGTTAAAACAAAACCGGCAGTCGCTGCTGCTTACAAAAAGACATATTTTTGAAACATCCGGAGCTTTTGGAAGCAGAAGGACTGTGTGTGCACGAGCATCACTTTTTGTTCAGTCTATTTGAAAGAGAATCAATAGCACCAGTTGCGTTTCCTCTAGGCACGGTTGCTTCGCGCCAAGAAACGGGAGTGCGCATGCCTTCCAGCCTGATCTCACGAGGAAATGTAAGTATTTTACATTTTGTCAGTTTAGTGGCTAATTCATACGAATTTGTACGAGTTCAGTCGTACGAAAATGTGCGATTTTAAAAAGGAGGCGTGGCACCTAACCCCACCCCTAACCCCAACCGTCATTGGGTGATGAGCAAATCGTACTAATTTGTATGAATTAGATTGTATAAATTCATATGAATTAGCCACTAAATCAAAAAGTTACAAATTGCCGTGAAATTGCGTTGGCGCATCACATCACCTGTGCGCGCGAGTGATCATCCTCTCATTCGGGATTCACCTACTTTCCTTTGCTTGCACGAACGCTATTTTTGTCTATCATGCTGCTTCTCAATTCTAAGATCACATTTGCACACATATTTGGCCATCTCTATTGTTGAACCCTGTCTTTAAGATAACTATAATTTAAAAATCTTCAACCAGCCAAAGTGGCAAGTGAGAGTGACTGTCTAACCCGTCACGGCTGAAATCTACCCGCATTTGATGGGTTGGCGGGTGTTAATGTAAAGCCCTGTATTGACTTATATAGTAACAGTGTAAGGCTCTTAAAGAACCACCTTGAATGTGTGTCTAATATTTCAGAGTGGATTATGGGACAGGTGTCTTTTCTTTTCTAATAAATTATTTTGAAATAAAAAATGTAAGGAAAAAGGGAGGTCTGGTCATTGTAATTAGGGCTGGACTGATAAATGATATTATATCGAATCACTAAAAAATTTATGTCAATAACAATGGTAAGCGCTGGACTTTTTTTTTTTACTATATATTGATCTAAGAGCCAATCAGACAACAGAAATGAGCAACAATGGGAATCTAAAAGGGTGTTGATATTAGAGATGTATCAAATTTTCGGCCACTGAAAATTTATCGAACGAAAATATGTTATGCCATTTAATAGACCCTGTCATTTTTGTGGCTTCAGTCATTGTTGGGGTACTCTTTTAAATCTGGAAACATTATCAAGTTAATTCTAAATATATATCATTATCATTAAATGTGGAAAATAATAATCGTGATTGCAGTTTTGCCATATCACCCAGCCCTAATTGTAATTACAAGATATATATAAAAAAGATAAAAACATTTTATTGCTCATAATTCTCAATACCTTCATTTGAAATATATAGCTTTTTCCATATTTAATTCAAAATGAATAACCGTAAAAAAAAAAAAATTCAAATACACTGACAAAAAAAGACACATTGGATTGTCTAAATATTTTTAGGGTAAATGACTGAAAACTATTTATATGGACTGAATTTAAACAAACAAATTAAATGTAGTAATGTTCAACTTAATTAGTTTGTTTAAATTCAGCCCATATAGAAAGTTTGCAACCACTTACCTTAAATAAATATTTAGAAAATCCAATGCCTTTCTTTTAGTGTAGAAATTAAATGCTTTATACTGTAATTGCTATTTTAAATTATAATTACTGTAAACGCAATTTACTGCTGTTTAGTAGGGTCAATGAAATTATTCTAAAAAGAAGATGCTCATCTAGGCTGCATTTATTTTTTTAAAGATCCTCTAAGTAAAGCAATTTTGTGAAATTTTACGATTTAAAATAAGTGTTTTATGTTTCACTGTTTTAAAAGTCCCAGGAAATTAAAATGAAGTTTTTAAGATGTTAGTATCAGTATTGTTATTTTTAAAGATATCTATAGTGTGCTCCAAATAGGCATGGGATGATAACCGCTTTCAAGGTATACTGCGGTTAAAAAATGTCAAGGTATTAAAACTGCCAGAATTTTCTACTATATCGTTTCTACGGTATTTACAAGGTGTTTTTTTTAACGTTTAGTTTTAAGGTTTTTTTAGTATCAACAGAATCATTTTTACAGCACACCTGTTTCAAATTCTCACAACACAAACAACTGAAGAAACGTGCTGTATTTTGTCACAACACAAACAACTGAAGAAACGTGCTGTATTTTGTCACTACACAATCAACTGAAGAAACGTGCTGCTTTTATTAAACACGCTGCAAACTATTAAAACAATGTTTCACATTTAATCATCAGTTTATTTAGGCTAATAATTTACAAAAGATAATGGAATCGTGTAGTCAGGATATTAAAATAAACAAAAAAAAAACCCTCACCTTTTAAAGACCACCAACAACTTCACTGAGCAACAGTTACGGCATAATAACACATCCATGTGTCAGCAGGGTTTGTCATGTTTTTGGGTCCCCTTTCTTAATTTGCTGGTGTTTTTTGTAATTGCTTGTGTTTTCTTAAATTGCAGCGTGTTAAGCTCTTTCGACCACCATAGGTTTTAGACCTAACGAAGATAGCAGAAGACAATGATTCATTTGAATTATTTAACCTGACATGTTTACTGCTCCAAAATATTTTAAAAGTTTCTTAAAACATAATATATTGTGTTCAAAAGGGAAAAAGTTTTTTTACCCAGACATTTAAAATGAATGTTTTAGAGCAGTGAGCACAATTCCGTAAAACAGTGAAACCATGATATTTTTATCCAAGGTTATCATACCGTCAGACTCTTATACCGGCCCATGCCTAGCTCCAAAACAGCAAAACAATTCGCGTTTAGAAGATATAAACCTGAGATAAACATGTATAGCTTGTAGTTTGTCACTTCCGCCTAAATGGGTCAACGGTTTTATTCACATCATCTCATACTTCAGTTTCTCATCAAATCTTGACCAATCAAATGCTCTCTAGCATCTGACATACCCCGCCCCTTCCAAGATACTTCTCATTTGCCTTTCATTTGATGCACTTGAGCTCAACCCCTCTCACTGGCAGAGCTGTGATAAAACAAAGCACTATTTGTTTTTTTTAAAGGTGGAGGAGCTACACTATGTCCCACCCTCTTTTCATTTTTCAGTTGAGATTACGTCAAATATTAAATAAAAATGCTTATTTCAAAGCACTTCACAGGACCTTTAAATGTGATTTATGCCTGAATATTTACCTTAATTGCTTAGTTTTCATTATCACATGATTCTTCAGAAATAATTATAATATGCTTGATATAATACGCTTTTTTCTAGAAGTCTTTGAATAATAGAACATTTAAATAGCCATTCAGATTTTATGTAACAATGTCAGAATCTTTCCTGACACTTTATTGAAATGACTAAAAATATTAATTTCTTATTTAAAAAAAATCTGTCTGAGCCCAAACTTTTGAATGGTAGGGCATTTTTATATAATATAAAGTATCATGAAAATAATGACACAGATAAAACATGGTTGTATCGATCCTAACATATATTTCTTCATGCCATGCAAGATATATTTTTTACTTTTAACATTGAGTTGAATATATGACCTAAAACAATCTGTTTCTTTTTGTCTGCCAGTCTTCTTCTATAATTTTGGCATGTCTGATTTTGGCGTGTCGTCTCTGGAGGGGATGCTGGATGCCGTCAAGGTTTTGGCTTTCTCTTTGCAGGAAGGGAAAGTGGCCGTTCATTGCCATGCTGGACTGGGCAGAACAGGTGAACTACAGCTTACAATATTACTGTACTTTCTATGTAAACATCCAAGCATATGTAAGTGACGTGATGTATTGACGTCTTACATTTAAAATTTAAACGACACCCATTATGATCTCTTTCACAAGATCTAATATTGGCCTTGTATTAGGGCTGCACAATGTATCGTTGTGGCATCGTTATCGCAATGTGTGAATGCGCAATATTCACATTGCAGGATGTGTAATGTGGAGTCAGGATTATATTTGAGCAGGAAGAATATTAGAGTCATTTCAGTTTAACCAGAATAAAAAGCATGTGACTGTGTAAGCATTTTAAGTGAGTTTAAAGCATTCAAGCACAAGGAATTATTGCATTTTGTAGCTTTAACAAAAATGTATTTTATTTTATTATGTATACAATGAAGACTATACAACTTTATTGTACATTATATTAATTTATTCAATATAAATATGCTGTATCAGCCACGTTGTAAACTAAAGACTATGGGTAGTCAAGCTTTTTCGTACAGTGCGCCTAAGCTATGGAATGGCCTACCCATCAGCTTCAGGAATGCCTTCACTGTTTTTAAGAAACTTCTCAAGACTCACCTTTTTTACCGGTGTTTTTAACTTAGATTGATTATTTTTGTTAATTTAATCATCCAATTTTATTGAATCCTTCATATTTTATTGTTTTATAATTTGTTTTTACTGTTTTTATTGTTCTGGTTTGTTACTGTTTGCCTTGTATGCCTTGTAACGCTTAGTGTCTGAGAAAAACGCACCATAAATTTAAAGAACCAGAAAATAAAAATATTGCTATGTAAGTTTTTTTTTTATGTCGTGCAGCCCTACCTTGTATGTCCCTAGAATGTGTCTATGAAGTCAGGGTTATTTATTATTAACATGATTTATTATAACGTGTTGAAAGTGTTATTTTTGCGCTGTGTTTAACACAATTTGATGGACCCACAATTCAGTTCTGCAATGCTTGACGTCACTCCACTCAAAGTAAATGAGAAATGCTTATACTAGCATTATGAGGTGTTAGCAGTGTCGGATTAAGAACACAGTGAGCCCTGGGGCTAAAACACACCCAAGGGCTCCATTTATTTTATTGCCATGCCAGAGTACCTTCTGTTTTTATTTATTTATTTTTCCTTTTTATTAATAATTTGATAATTAATATTATTGAATAATTTTCTAATATTTTATTTATATTTGATTATAATGTAGATGAGATGTATAAAAATATCAAACTAGACCTACAAACAAAATGTAACACATTAATCAATTAATGAACTTCAAACAGGCTGCCCAAATAAGCAAACCAACATTTGCAGTAATTTCTAAATGAGTGCTTTACAATAAATAATTGAAATAGGGTTTTACCCATAAAAAGCTTCCAAACTTATCTTAGCAGAAATCCCTAATTATATATTTATTGCAGTTTCCCAAAATGTTGTCCTTGTGAGTCAACTACAGCAGGCTAGCATCATTTTTAGTAATTTACTATTACTGTCATATTTATAAAGGGGCAAAGTAAATATTCATAAAAAATGTGTGCTTCCTAACTGGTTGAGTCAGACTTAATGGACTTGAGTATGCATGAGTTATTCTGGTTACTGGAGAAGAAGCGAGACATTCTTTTAAACAAGAGAAGCTACAGTGAATCAGATCTCAGCAAGATTACCATCATCGAGGTGAGAGCCGATCCGTTTTCAGTAAGATTTTTGCATTTAGGAATTATTTCAAACTAATATATGGATCAAAGATGAGACGTTCCAATAAATAAGTTTACAGTAGTGGTTTTATGTACATTGAGCGTATTAAATGCAGGTAAAGTGTTTACTCTATTGTCTGAAGTTATAGTTAAAGTCAGAATTATTAACCCTCCTGAATTATTAGCTCCCCTGTTTATTTTATTTCCCCAATTTTTGTTTAACTGAAAGAATTTTTTTTCAACACATTTTTAATCATAATAGTTTTAATAACTCATTTCTAATAACTGATTTCTTTTATCTTTGCCATGATGACAGTACATAATATTTCACTAGATATTTTTCAAGATACTCAGCTTAATGTGCAATTTAAAGGCTTAACTAGGTTAATTAGGTTAACTAGGCAAGTTAGGGTAATTAGGCAAGTCATTGTATATATAACGATTCTCTAGAACAGGGGTGCTCAACCCTTTTCCTGGAGATCTACCTTCATGCAGAGTTTAGCTCCAACCCTGACCAAACACAGCTAAACCAACTAAGTAGGATCTGAATGAGCACTCTGTAATTAAAGACAGGTGTGTTTGATCAAGGTTTGCAGCTGAACTCTGCGGAAGGGTAGATCTCCAGGAACAGGGTTGAGCATGCCTGCTCTAGAAGGTCAAAAAACAAACATTGCTTGAGGGGGCTAATAATATTGACCTTAAAATGGTTTAAAAAAAATTTAAAACTGCTTTTATTCTAGCTGAAATAAAACAAATAAGATTTCTTAAAAAATATTTTAAGAAATAATGTGAAAAAATTTAAATAGGGTTTTACCCATAAAAAGCCTTTCAAAATTATCTTAGCAGAAATCCCTAATTATATATTTATTGCAGTTTCCAAAAATGTTGTCCTTGTGAGTCAACTACAGGAGGCTAGCATCTTTTTTTAAAATGTACTATTACTTATTTATAAAGGGGCAAAATAAATATTCATGAAAAAATGTGTGCTTCCTAACAGGTTGAGTCAGACTTAATGGACTTGAGTGTGCATGGGTTATACACTTGTTAACGGAGTGCATTGTGGGACTGACTGAGTGCACTTTAGAACATTCACAATGGTTTTAGACATCACTTAAAATGGCTGCAGTCTCAAATTGTGCACTATTTAAGGATATAGGGAAGGATTTCGGATACAGCCACAGTCATGCACTGTACCCATAAAGGGACATTAATCAGAAAAATAAATATAATAATAGATAATAATCAAAATAAGGTGGATATACAGTTGAGGTTAAAATGATTAGCCCTCCTCTAATTCCCCCCCAAATATTTCCTAAAGGATGTTTAACAGAGCAAGGAATTTTTCACAGTATTTCCCATAATATTTTTTCTTCTGGAAAAAGTCTTATTTTATTTTGGCTAGAATAAAAGTAGTTTTTAAATTTTTTAAACACATTTTAAGGTCAATATCATTAGCCCCCTTAAGCAATATTTGTTTTGAATTATCTACATAACAAACCACCTAATAATAATTCAGGAGAGACTTTAACTGTAAAAAATAATAATGAATGGACCAGACACAAATGTATGTCCAAACATAGTGGATTTTGCATAATAGCTGCCCTATTGATATCTTCCTAGGTGTTCTTATTGCATGTTACCTGGTCTACACCTGTCGGATCAGCGCCAGTGAAGCTGTCCATTACGTTCGCATCAAAAGGCCTCGCTCAATCCAGACTCGCTCGCAGATCAATCTGGTGTTTGATTTTGCGCGGCTGCTGGGCTCACAGCTGGCCCAGTTCCCCAGTCTGAACACGCGTCACTGCGCCACCTTCAGTCTCTGGCAGTATCTCTTCCGTCAGGCTCTTCTGCTGCATGGGGACGAAGCCCGAACCCTTAAACACACACCTAAAATCCTGCACGTCCTCTGCAGCATGATGATCAGCCTCACGCAGGGGTCAGCCGGCCCTCTAGAGATCCAGAAGGAGTTGGAGAAGAGGGCAAATGTTTTGGCATTGAAGAAAGCAGTGAAGGAAACACTGCTGAAGTGGAATCTGCCTGTTTTAAAAGAGCGCAGAGGCTCGTGTAGGACATTCTCCTGCGAGTCCTGGGACGAGCCATTCGGGTTCCTGGAGAGGAAGAGAGACGTTCTTTTAAACAAGAGAAGCTACAGTGAATCAGATCTCAGCAAGATTACCATCATCGAGGTGAGAGCCGATCCGTTTTCAGTAAGATTTTTGTATTTAGGAATTATATCAAACTAACATATGGATCAAAGATGAGACGTTCCATTAAATAAGTTTACAGTAGTGGTTTTATGTACATTGAGCGTATTAAATGCAGTTAAAGTGTTTACTCTATTGCCTGAAGTTATAGTTGAAGTCAGAATTATTAACCCTCCTGAATTATTAGCTCTCCTGTTTATTTTATTTCCCCAATTTTTGTTTAACGAAAAGAAGATTTTTTCAACACATTTCTAATTATAATATATTTAATAACTCATTTCTAATAACTGATTTCTTTTATCTTTGCCATGATGACAGTATATCATATTTCACTAGATATTTTTCAAGATACTGCAAGATATTTACAAGATGTGCAATTTAAAGGCTTAACTAGGTTAATTAGGTTAACTAGGCAAGTTAGGGTAATTAGGCAAGTCATTGTATGTATAATGATTCTGTAGAAGGCCAAAAAACAAACATTGCTTGAGGGGGCTAATAATATTGACCTTAAAATGATTTTAAAAACTGCTTTTATTCTAGCTGAAATAAAACAAATAAGAAGAAAAAATATTATAGGAAATATTGTGATTTTTTTTTGCTCTGTTAAACATTAATTAGGAATTTTTTAAAAAGGAAAAAAAAAATCACAGGAGGGCAAATAATTGTGACTTCAACTGTACTTTTGTGAAAAAAAGAAGTCAAAATTGCATTATCATTCAGTGTAACACGTCCAGCAAAAATGATACAATATGCTTATTGGCTGTTTCTCAATTCCAAGAACGCAGAGAACGGACTTGCGTTCTTGTGTAGACTGGTCTTGCCAGGTGTCCTCGGAAGAACAAACTCAGGAGACCTCGCGAGAACAGAGAACGTGTCCTGTGGGAAATGAGATTTATTGCTTCCCACTTCCAGTCGCAATGACTTCTGGGACTTCTAGAGCGAGATCGGTGCTCAAGTCTGCATCGGTGCGTCCTCGATATCAAGAACACATCCGGGAAGTTTCACGCATCCTCTGTTCTTGCAGTCTTGAGTATTGGAACTGAACTTTGGCAGCTGATGATGACGTTACACGAGAACACGAAGACCACTGAAGAACGCATATTGAGAAACAGCCATTATGTCCTCTACTTAGCCTATTAAAGTTTAACTAAACTTGAGATCAACTTAATAGTATTTTTTGCTGGTAAACTGGTAAAGCTTTTAAATATTTACAGTGACAATTAGTATTTCAGGGCTGAACTGTGATCCTTAATGGTGTCTTTTATTATGTCACTAAAC
The DNA here is from genome assembly GCA_903798205.1 of Danio tinwini. Lineage (NCBI taxonomy): Eukaryota > Metazoa > Chordata > Actinopteri > Cypriniformes > Danionidae > Danio > Danio tinwini. The sequence continues at coordinate 552,017 of CAIGQZ010032545.1, forward strand.
ATTTCTTGTACTAAATATGACTGAAAAGATTATTATTTTTTGGTATATATAAACCTATTTTTACACTCAATGGCAGTTTAATGGGTGTAAATCATGGTGAAATTATATGATTTTAATGTTTTAACAATAAAATGAGAGACAGGAAATATTGCAAAATAAGTAAAGCTCACTTCCAATGCTGAATTTAATTTTTTAAAAAGAAAAACAATAAAGGTGACACGGTGGTGCAGTAGGTAGTGCTGTCACCTCACAGCAACAAGGTCGCTGGTTCGAGCCTCGGCTGGGTCAGTTGGCGTTTCTGTGTGGAGTTTGCATGTTCTCCCTGCGTTCGCATGAGTTTCCTCCGGGTGCTCCAATTTCCCCCACAAGTCCAAAGACATGCACTACAGGTGAACTGGGTAAGTTAAATTGGCCATAGTGTATGAGTGTGAATAAGTGTGTATGGTTGTTTCCCAGTGATGGGTTGCAGCTGGAAGAGCATCTGCTGTGTAAAACATATGCTGGATAAGTTGGCGGTTCATTCCGCTATGGCAACCCCAGATTAATAAAGGGACTAAGCCAAAAAGCAGGAGTCAGAGATTAAAAAAAAGAAAGTTTACTGAAGATAGTTTGCAGTACGTGCATACAATTCTGAATGATATCTTAATACCTTAAGCATACAAACGTCAAACATCCACTAGGCTGTTTAGAGCTGACCCCAGACCTGTGAAAGGATCCACAATCGAATGGAACACACAAAGTACACTCAAAGTACAATCTGTTTCTTACCCAAGGCTGAGTATACTCTCAGCAGTCTTTATCAAAACGGGTTAAAAACCAGTATAATCTACATTCAGGCTGCTATATTCTTCTCACTATACAAAGTCGATCTAGCATAAAAAGGAAAATCACTTCAAACAGAATTAACACATAGTTATAATATCAAAATCACTTTAAACAGTATTAACACATTGCGAGAGAAATAGGAAAACAGTTGTTTTCAATCACCAAGCCCTTCAATTCATCTCAAGAGGTCTCCATGACCTCTGACCTGGTTTGGTGTCTCCTGAAAATAGTTACAAAGAGACAGGCAAATGCACTGAACATTCTTAGACTAAGCAATATGTTAACTTTATTCATTAGTCGAAATCAATTCAAGATTAAAGGTGCTGTATGTAAGTTTTTTTATTCTAAAGCATAAAAATATCATAATATGTATGCAGATATTAAAGAAACATCCCAAGTGAACATACTTGTTTAACTGAAAAACAATGCTGAAGTCAGATATTCTGCTTTGAAAATGTTTTTTTCCATGCCAGAACGCTGTCTTTATTTAGGTAAATTTAACCTGCACAATGCCAGTTTAGCCAATTAAAATTCAGCACCCGGGTTGCCTTGTTGGAAAACAGCGTATTTCATTCATTCATCCATTCATTCATTCATTCATTCATTCATTCATTCATTCATTCATTCATTCATTCATTCA
>CAIGQZ010032545.1:574871-588308 GCA_903798205.1 Danio tinwini
TATATGTGTATATCTCTGGCTCTGGATGGCCACAGTCCTCCACTGCACCTTGGTCCCGCATTTATTTCAAAGGAGCACTACCCTGTACTAAAATGGTGGCTCTATTGATGCATTCCTTCCAATAGACAACAACAGGGTAGGTGACATCTAATGTAAATTTCTATGTTATCAGCATAAACAGTTTTTGAGTGAACAGACATGAAGTACTCACGCAAAAAGTTAGCATTTAGAGAAAAACAGAAATAATACCATTTCTTTGGAGTGATTTTGTAATACATTTCTTGTTCAAATAGCAACAGTACACAGTGTAAAAAGCAAAGCAGGACCCTTTAATCAAATTCAGAAGTCTTCAGAATTGCTCTCTACTAAAACCATTCAAATAAGTATAATAAAACACATTCATCTGTCTCTTTCAACAGGTTTGCTTCACAAGAGCCAAAGCTCCCAGCTTCTCCTTTGGAATTCGTCACTCTGAGTATGTCGCTCCTGCAATTGTGGATGGTGAAGATTAAACAGGTCATTTCTAAATAAATTCTGTCACCATAGCTACAATCTGTCATATCAGGTCTTAATATTGCTAGTCATGGTGTTATAGTCAAAATCTTTCTCAAAGATGCAATAATTGTCCTGCTGCCACAATATCAGACTTGAGCTACTTTATCTCTATTTCAGTCTACAGTTCAGTCTTCAGAAATTATTTTAAAGTCTCATAAAATCAAAATGTATGTTTATTTTGTTAGTGCACATTCTTAGCCTTAAGGCAAATAATTAATTTGAGCAAGTTGAGCCACTCCAAAAAATTGATCCACTCCAAGTGATGCACTCTAAAATCTTTAATTAAAATCTAACCAATGGCAGTCCTTCTCTGATGATGTCAGTTCGACGGCTTGGGTGAAATTTGCTTAGCCACGCCCCTCCAACTGTTCTTACGGTGCAAGTGAAAGATGAGAGGAGGTGTGCAAAAATTTAACTCCGCCCCCTACTCAATATTCATTTGGAAATACATCATTATACTAAAATAAATAGCCTGCAGCAACTTCAGATTGACACAGATTTTAATATGCTTTAATAAATAAATAGCAAAAAAATGTGAAAATAGCTGTATCCAGAATAATGGAATTAACTGCGAGAATGAATCAAATGAATCAAAGTTGCTTTAAGGGAACAGTGCTATATATGCTTCATATGATTACCTGCCTACACTCTTAAAATGATGGGTTCTAAAGAAAGTTTTCATAACAATGAGTACATTTACATGGACACCAATAATCGGATTTTAATATGATTACTACGATTAATACTATGATTAAGAGCCTACCATGTAAATAGCAAATTTTGATTAATTTGATCCGATAAAGGTCATAATCGAACTAAACAGAAATGGAATTAGGACATGTGGAGTATATCGATTTTAGTGGCATTGTTGGTGCAGTACAGACATGTAAACACAGCAATCAAACTATTACCGTTGTGTAGGATTTTCGCTGCATTTTGCAACAGGATAGTCCATACACACACGGCTGCTTGACACTATTCTCTGCACATACCGAGTCAGTAAAGGACCACAGACACCTGTAACGCAAAATGTGGAGGTTGTATTCCTCATTCGGCGTGCTGTATCAAATTTCATTAAAACTACACACTTCAAGCAGTTCACACTTGCATCCAATATCTTGTTTGTCATGGGGGACATGCGTACAATGTTTCTGAATGAAAGTGAAAGTGCCAAACTGCAGTTAAAGTTGACAAACTAAAAATGAAACACCCGAAATTACATGAAACTCCGGAGGAAACGTAGATAGCACGGTGACGCAATGACGTTCATCGAATTATGTGTTATAACATGTAAAACAGGATCATGAAAGGAACATTCAAAAAGCAACTCATGTAAACAGCTTAATCATATTATTGTCTTATTCAGATTGTCAAATAATTTGATTACTGATGTTCATGTAAACGTAGCCATTGTCATATTTGACTTTCAAAAGAGCATTTTATTGAAAAGAACCATAAAGAGATAAAGAATTCTTTTCCACTATAAAGAATCTTTTTGGAAATGAAAAGGTTTCATGGATGCCGATAAACAAATGTGATGTAGATTGCACCTTTAAAGGTGGCGATCTTCATGGTAACCCATTACGTTTTGTAACAAAGCTAAAATGGCATAAAGGTGGCAAACAGCACTGATGATTACTGTGTAAATCATGAATAAGTAAAATCATTCAATCACAATATTGGTGTCACTTTATTCTCATTTCACACTTCGGTCATACACCAGCTGTTTCCCAATACTGGGTTGCAGCTGGAAGGGCATCCGCTATGTAAAATATATACTGGATAAGTTGGTGGTTCATTCCGCTCTGGCGACTCCAGATTAATAAAGGAACTAAGCCAAAAAGAAAATGAATGAATGAAAGTAAAAGAAATGTAAAAAAAAAATTCTTTGATAATCATGATGATAATATATTAGTGTTATTGAATATCCAGGCCCATCGATGCTGCTGAGAGCAATGTTTAGATAAATACTGTATGTAAGTTTTTCTTAAACTCTGTACTGGAGGGTCAGTATCCTGCAGATTTTAGCTCCAACTTGCCTGAACACACCTGCAAGGATGTTTCTAGAAAGCCTAGTAAGAGCTTGACTAGCTAGCCCAGATGTGTCTGATTGGGGTTGGAGTTAATATCTGCAGGACACCGGACCTCCAGGATTGAGATTGAGAACCCCTGCTGCATGTAATATATTTATGCATGCCTTCCTCTCCAAAGAGGACTGGAAAATTAACAGTGAGAAAACAGCAGTTCAGAAAGCATTGGATGCTTGCACAAGTACTGCAATTCACGATAAAAGACTGTATAATTAAAACAACACATATTATTTACAATACATATTCTGAATTTTCACATAAAAATCAGTCTATTGACTTTAACATAAACCAAGAAAATTGAGGAATTTTTACACTTTTTTTTTCTTTTACAATTTATAATAAAAAAACAAAACATGGGTAATCATTAAAAAAAAGCAAACATATAGCTCTTATAAACTTATATAATTAAAACGATTCATTATTTCATTATGCATTCTGATTTCACAAAATCAGTCTACACTCTCAGAAATAAAGGTACAAGAGCTATCACTAGGGTGGTACCTTTTTGAAAGGTACATATTTGTACTTAAAGGGTATTAATTAATGCCTCAAGGGTACATATTAGTACCTAAGAAGCACAAAAGAGTACCTTTTAAAATTTTCAGGTACTAATTTATAACTTTGAGGTACCAATGTATACTCTTTAAGTACAAATACAGTATGTACCTTTCGAAAAGGTACAACCCCAGTGACAGTTCTTGTACCTTAATTTTTGAGTGTATAGACTTCCACATCAACCAAAGAATTTGAGGAATCTACATTTTTCTCCAAACAATTCACAAATTATCAAAAAAAAAAAAAAAAAAAAACGCGATTAATACATAAAAAATCTTACATATAGCTCTTATGAAATCATATAATAAAAACAAAATTGTTATTATTTACATCATGCATTCCGAGTTCAAATAAAAATCAGTCTATACACCACATCAACCAAGGAGTTTAGGGAATTTTTACACTTTTTTTAATTTATTTTTTACAAACATCACAAATTGTTAATACCAACTTGATAAATACCAAAAAATAATACAAAAAATAATCTTACAAATAGCTTTTATAAACTCATATAACTAAAACTTTTATAATTTACATTATGCATTCTGAGTTCATACAAATGTCAGTCTTTAGGCCTCCACATCAACTAGGGAAGTTATCAATAAAACATAATTAATACATTAATAAATCTACATATAGCTCTTCTGAAAAATGTATATTATTAAAATGACACCATTATTATCTACATTATGCATTCTGAGTTTTTACACTTTTTTTTACAAACTGTTTAAAAATTGTCAATAAAACATGATTAATACATAATCAATCTTACATATAGCTTATATAATTAAAACGACTGTAATTATTTACATTATGCATCCGGAGTTCACATAAAAATCTGTCAGAATTTGGGTAATTTTTACTTTTTTCTTTTACAAACTGTTTACAAATTGTCAATAAAACATGATAAAAGATTCTTACATATAAACTAATATAATTAAAACAACGGTTTTATATTTCACCTTACACATTCTGTTCACATAAGAATCATTTTATAGACCACATCAACCAAGGAAGTTGGGAAATTTTTACAATTTTTTTATTTTAAAAACTTCACAAATAGTCAATACAAACATAATTAATGCATAAAAAATCTTACATGTAGCTTTACAATTTACATTATGCATTCTGAGTTCAAATAAAAATCTTCAGGCCTCCACATCAACCAAGGAATTTGTGGAATTTATACACTTTCTTTTTTACAAACTGATCAAAAATTGTCAATAAAACATGATTAATACATAAAAACTGTACATATGGCATTTATAAACCCATAATTTAAACAACAGCGTTATTATCTACATTATGCTATCTGAGTTCAGTCATTTTAAAACATGATTAAAGTCACGGTCACACTGCACTTTTCTCCCCATAGACTTCCCTTTATATGCATGAGAATGCGGCAGACCGGAAGCGCAAGCTCACGTGACAAGTTTCGCAGTTTGCTGCATTGTAAAGTTCAAGCTTTGTGAACACCTGTGAAATCCCATAATGTGATTGCATGAAACCAATAGAACATCAAAACGTCACCCGGAATTTCAAATATGGACCAATCGCGCGCTTTTTTATATGTCTAACTATCTTGTTTAATCCTGCCCCTTTTCACAGTGCCATACGACAGAATTCCTTCCACAAGCACAAACTCTAGTGTGACCACGGCATAATACATAAAAATTGTACATATTGCATTTATAAACTCATATAATTAAAACGCGTTAATATTTACATGATGTGATCTGAGTTCACATAAAAATCAGTCTATAGACAAAAAAAAAGGAATTTTGTGAATTTTTACATTTTTTTTTTACAAACTTCACAAATTGTCAAAAATGTGAATAATACATATAAATCTTACATATTGCTCTTATAAACTCATATAAGCACTAATTATATGTTTCCACGGCAGTCTTCAATGGTACGATCCTCAACGGATGCTGCATACAGTGAACATAAAAATAAGGAAACACTCTCTCGGTGAACGTGTGTTTAAACACATGCAGTCCTATATTGCGGTCCGAGTCGATGAATGTGACTTTACCCTTATCCCAGTCCAGCTTCACCCTGATCTTCTTGATTTTCTGGCTGACCCGCATCAGGGTGATAACTTCTGGAGAATACCCCTTCCCGTATTTACCATTGCAGAAGCCCACATACCACATGCCCATCCTGGAGTGGTTGAGTCTGTTTTTGTAAGCAGATTCTGTGATCACTCCAACGGCCCATGCAGTGTTGTTGCCCACCTCGACGTCCCAGCTGTGAGACCCTGAGGTGAAGCCCTCAGAACCGAGAATACTGGTGTAGCCGTCATATCTTTCTGGGTTTGCTAGAAGCTGCTGGAAGTGTTCGTCAGAGTATGTGATAGTGCTCAGATCCTCCGACACCACCAGGTAAGGATGACCAGTGTTGGGGTCAAAGGTTATTGGGCCTGTGAGGAAAGAGATAGAGATCCTTTTTTATCAGAGTCTCCTAAAATAGCTGTAAATTACCAGTTTTCCGTATTTTGATTCGCATGCGTACTCGAGATGATCGAGATCACGACACCAACCTCATTTATGGTCGTGTTACACATGATCATCACCTGAATAATGCTTCGTCATATCGCGCTGCTCTTCTGAAGTAATCCACAACTTGGTCTTGATGGAGAATCTCTTCCAGAAATGTTTACAGGTGTGTGGGCGTTTGAGTAGTTGCTGTCATGTGATGTGCGTTTAACAGGACGGACTGTACCTCATGTTCGTTTCATACACATTAGAAACCAGAAAACTTTTGTTTTCAAGAGTCGTTGGTTAGTTTAAAAGTACAGATTTCAAGCTTTATGTGGATATATTTCTTGCGTATGTGAAGCAAGTATTCGCTGAGATTCTAGTGTGTTTGTTACCACTAAACTGTTGTAAAAGCACACGTCTGGTCTGAGCTTCACCCTGGAGAAACGTCAGTTTATAGTGATCGATGATTGGCTCCTGTATTAGTAGGCGGGGCTTCATTCGCCATATTGACCGTTACACATTTCCCCATTCAAAACTGTACGAGTGACATGTCTTGTGTATTCTATAGTTTTTGATATTACAATACAAATGCTTGAAATAGGCCGCCCGCACATTTTCTTTTATTTTACAGATTTATTTCTCTATATATTATTTCTTTTACATTATATTATTTCAAACTACTAAAATGTCAATAAAAGTCATTCTGTTTAACAGTAGAGCTGAATTTTCAACATTAAAAGTCGACAGAGCAGAGATCAACATCCCTTAATGCAATTCACAACCATAAATAAACAAAAAAACACTTGTGAATCACAAATTATTGACACTGTTAATTAACAGATATTTTTTTTACAGTGTAGCAACAGGTTTATATACATTCAAGGTCAACTTTATGATAATATACTGCAGCTAAATATACATTTACTGGATCTATTAGTTATGAGTTTTAGTAAAATGTTAATATTTATTTTATTCTACACTGTAAAAAGTATACAGAGAATGTACTGGCTGTTCATTACGAGGATTTTGCAGCATAAAATACAACACCAACCAAGACAATCTTTCACTTTAAACTATTAAAAATGTTCATAAAAGTCACTTTTTCCCCAACTTTTTAAGGTTAAAATTTGTCAGAAGAAATATCAAGTTACCCATAATGCAATCCAAAATAATAATAAATTAATTAAATAATAATAAGTAATAAAAAATAAATAAAATCATGAATCACAAAATACGGAAATTTTTTAATTTATGGACTTTTTTTACAGTGTATATATATATATATATATATAAAGGTCTGATGACATTTGTTCAAAATTTCACATTATATTTAATATGAAGATGTCTGAAAAGAAGGCGACGTGGTGGTGCAGTAGGTAGTGCTGTCGCCTCACAGCAAGAAGGTCGCTGGTTCGAGCCTCAGCTGGGTCAGTTGGCGTTTCTGTGTGGAGTTTGCATGTTCTCCCTGCGTTCACGTGGGTTTCCTCCGGGTGCTCCGGTTTCCCCCACAGTCCAAAGACATGCGGTACAGGTGAATTGGGTAGGCTAAATTGTCAATAGTGTATGAGTGTGAATGAGTGTGTATGGATTTTTCCCAGAGATGGGTTGCAGCTGGAAGGGCATCCGCTGCTTAAAACATATGCTGGATAAGTTGGCGGTTCATTCCGCTGTGGTGACCCCTGATTAATAAAGGTCAGAAAAGTCGAAAATAATTTTTTTAAAATGTTTTTTTTTAATGTCACTCGTTTACTTTTAAATGGGGAAAGTGTAACTGCCAATATGGCGAATGAAGCCCACCTTCTAGTACAGGAGCCAATTAGTGAACGCTATATGGCGAATAAAGCCCGCCTTCTAATACAGGAGCTAATCAGCGAACGCTATATGTGTCAGCGTTTTTGGGTAATTTTACATGTAATGTTTTTATTCACCACTAGATGTCATTTTTACTTTTTCTTTTTTGGGTTACCTGTAATCACCGAGATCAGTTTTTACATGTGCCTTGTTTAGTTGTTTGTATATAAGTAACTCCTTTTTTGCTCGGTTATTGTTGGTCACCTACAGTGAGTTACCCCTTCTTGTTATTTGAGTGAAGTTCTCTTGTATACATTATTCATTGGAGTTTTTTGGATTTTTCTGTTCTGAAGTTTTTGCCTGTCTGAGTTGATATACTTTTTGGAACCCGAGGTTCCCTGTTTTTGTTAACTGTTTTTTGTCTTCTATTTGAAGATTGTTTTTTTTGTTGTTATTAAAACTCCTCAAGGAATTTAAGAGCGTCTTGTTGGGTTCTTCAATTACCAGTGCACTCACACACCAGAGACCTGGGTTCTATCCCAGAGTCTGACAATATGGCGAATAAAGCCCGCCTTCTAGTACGGGAGCCAATCAGCGATTTGCTATAGACTGACGATCCTCCAGAGGAGGGGATCCGACCAGACGTTAGTTTCTGCAGATTTTGTATGATACGAACAGTTAGAAATGAAACTAAATAGACAGCTGTTGTTTAATTGTATTGGTTATTTGTTATATGTAATGTAATCATAAGCTTAGCAAGTAGTTTTGGAGCATTTGATGTTTCCCCATTCAAACAGAAATGCCGCCCCAGAGGCGTTTCAAAGATGGCCACCGAGTGAAATGACTTGCCTTAAAGGGACTACTTTGTCTCATTTTGAAATCAAGGTGCCTGCTTTGTACCAATATTTTAATAACCATACATAATAATACCATACATAATAAACCCAGTAAATTTAGAGAAATTAAGTGGTCTCTTAATTCTCCTTTTAAAGAGCCTAGCCTGCTCTGAATGGTTATCTGATTGGCCCAGTCGGTTGTGTGATTGGTATAAACAAACCCTCATTACCAAATCTGAATTTCAGCTCTTACTGAGCATTTCCAAACACAGCTTTCTGTTTTGCAGATCAGAAAATGCATTTGTCGACAACATAAACCTCAGCTCCAGTTTCAAATAAGTTTGCTTTCAGCCAATGAAGATCACAGACTGGCATTATGCAAATTTAGGAAGACTGGAGTGACTTTTAACTTCAGCTACATTCACAAGTAGCCATTTTATATTACACAACATATGAAAGGTACACTCTGGAGAAGAATAATAGGGGCACTTAATAGTACAGATAAGAAGATTTGTATCTGCTTAGTACTCACTGTATTGAATGTTGTCTTGTAGTTTCTTTGACACTTTAAACGTCACGTTACCCACATGCTCTGCAACATTAATGAGCATTCCTGAAGGTCCAGTCTGATCTCGCAGTGAACACTTTGTCCTGAAAAAAAAGAAAACATTTAGCAGTCAGTACTTGATGTGGGTTTGTATTAAGATCCACAAATGTTAAAGAAAAAAAGCATCATATTACCTGTCCATCGTAGTCTTGTAGTTCTAGAAACAAAGAAATGTAGACAAAAACAAACAGATTAGCCTATGTGATGAAAAGCATTTAACAAAACTGTCTAATGTTTTAAAGGAAGTTTTATGTGCTCACAAGAGTGTATTTATTTGATCATTCAATTTCCTTCGGCTTAGTTTCTTATTTATTAGGGGACACCACAGCAGCCAACTATTCCAGCATGTTTTACGCAGCAGACGCCCTTTCAGCTGCAACCCAGTACTGGGAAGCATGCATACACACTCACAATCAAACACACTCTCATACACTACGGGCAGTTTAGTTCATCACTTACAGTACAGCGGATGTCTTTGGACTGTGGGGGAAACCAGAGCACCTGGAGGACACCCATGCTTTATTTGATCAAATACACTACCTGACAAAAGTCTTGTCGCCTCTCCAAGTTTTAGGAACAACAATAATAACTTGACTTCTAGTTGATCATTTGGTATCAGAAGTGGTTTATATGAAAGGCAAAGGCCTTTAGATTATGCTTATTTTACCAAAATAAAATATGATCAAGCCTTGATTTTTAATTATTTATTAGGACAGTAAGGTCTGACTTTGCTTAGACAAAAGTCTTGTCACTTAACAGAAATATTGTCCAGTATAGAATATAAAGTCATGGTGCAGTGGAGAAAGAATTAATATTGTGTATGACTCCCATGAGCTTGGAGGACTGCATCCATACATCTCTGCAATTACTCAAAATCACTTATTAATAAAGTCATCTGGAATGGCAAAGAAAGCGTTTTTGCAGGACTCCCAGAGTTCATAAGGATTCTTTGGATTCATCTTCAATGCCTCCTTTATCTCACCCCAGACATGCTCAATAATGTTCATGTCTGGTGACTGGGCTGGCCAATCCTGGAGCACCTTAACCTTCTTTGCTTTCAGGAACTTTGACATGGAGGCTGAAATATGAGAAGGAGCGCTGTCCTGCTGAAGAATTTGTAATGTAATGGGCAGCACAAATGTCTTGATACCTCAGGCTGTTGATGTTACCATTCACTCTGCAGATTTCTCGCACGCCCCCCATACTGAATGGAGCCCTAAACCATAATTTTTCCTTCACCAAACTTGACTGATTTCTGTGAGAATCTTGTGTTCATGCGGGTTCCAATAGGTTTTCTGCAGTATTTGTGATGATTGGGATGAAGTTCAACAGATGATTCATCAGAAAAATCAACCTTCTGCCACTTTTCCAAATGATTAACTAGAAGTCAAGTTATTGTTTGCTGCTCTTACAACTGGGATCAACGACAACACTTTTGTCATGTAGTGTATACAATAAAAGCAATAGATCTTTTTATTCTATATTTTTTTAATTTATGTTTAACCAGACATTTTGTTTCCGTTCACAAAAAGTATAGCAGGAGTTTAAACTGACAAGACTTGAAAATGGATTCAGCTGTTTTGTTTGTTTTGTTTGTTTGTCGCCAAAACATCAGCGTTTTTTTTCTGCTCTCAATGAAAGCAAATGTTTTAAAACATGCCAGTGGTGTAGAAAAACACTGAGCCCTTTTTTTAAATGCTCGAACAGTTGGAGAAGTGTTTTTAAATGAGCATTTCACTGGCATTTACAGCAGTGCCCTAAAAGCTCCACCCCTCATTTGTGAAGAGCCGCAGCTCATTTGCATTTAAAGACACACACACACAAAAGTATTTGCTTTAAACCAAAAAGATGTTTTTAATATATAGTGGTCTCTCGTTATTCGCAAGAATTACGTTCTAAAAACAACCCGCAATAGGTGAAATCCGCAAAGTAGTCCGCTTTATTTTTTACAATTATTGTAAACATTTATTGTAACATTTACACACTTTTCTCTCTTATTTAAACACTTTAAAAGCTTAAACTTTTACAGAAAAAAGTACAGTATTATAGAATGAAACCAAAGATCAAAACTTGTTGTCAGGCGCAAACATTCATCGCTGTCAGCAAAAGGTTCATAAAGCTTCCACACTCCATCTAAAGGTGGTCGCACACCGGATGAGCCACACACATGACAGTTGGAAGTAACACACATCAGACATGCATATTCACATGTTATTTAAAATGAAGTTATTCAGATGGCGCTCTGATGCGCGGCAGAAATATCCGGTGTGTTAGAAGATGTGTGTGCACCGGTGTGCAATCCCGTTTATGATGGTCTTGCTGCGGACAGTTACAACCCTTTTTGCATCCTTATTGGAACTCACACTGCTAGCGAATGAAGATTTATGTTAATTTGCAAGCTGAACACATTCTGTATGGTAAGAAGACGCGGAGGAGATTGATTGACAATGGCCTACAGTCAATCAGGAAGCAGAATACAATGCACTGTAAAAAAAAAAGCATGTCAAATTGCACTAAAAATCAGCGAAACTGCGAGGCCACGAAAGGTGAACCGCATTATAGCGAGGGACCACTTTATACAGTTGAAGTCAAAATTATGTATATTTTTCCCCAATTTCAACACATTTCTAAACAATAGTTTTAATAACTGTCTAATAACTGATTTATTTTATCTTTTAATTCAATTTCACCTCTATTTTATTTTAGAGCACTTTCAACCAACTACAATGGATACTCAAGTGCTGTACATAAAAACACAAAATACATGCAAACAAGCAAGGAGCCAAAATACATTGACTCACAGCATATCGTCACCTTAGAATTATAAGATTCAATCTGACATTTTTGTCAAAATTGAGTCATTGACATATTCGTATAAAATGACAACTTATTTACAGTATGGGATGCTTTTTTATAAGTTGTTTACATTTTAAAAGTTTTTATCTAAAAACAAATGTTACACTCATACTGTTTGCTATATAGAATGCAAAAACTTTGAAGCTCAAAATCTCAAAATCATTCAGAACACATATAAAACCTTATAATTCCAAGGTGACGATATGATTAAAAGCTAAAGAAAATAAGTGTTTTCAGCGACCTCTGAAATGACTCCAAAGTAGGAGATGTTCTTAAGGAGAGTGGAAGATCGTTCCAAAGTCTTGGAGCTGCTTTTGAAAAAGCTCTATCACCTCGACATTTCAAGTGTGATCGCGGAACTATCAAATAGAGTCAAACCTTATAGAGCAAAAAGATCTCACAGGTTGATGTATATTAATTAGCTCAGAAATATACACAGGGGCCATGCAATAAAGGGTTTTAAACACATATGAGTACTTTGTACTGAATTGGAATTGTACTGGATCGGTAACCAGTGTAGGGAAACCAGTACAGGTGTGATGTGCTCTTCTTTTTTCCATCCTTTGCCATGATGACAGTACTTTGACTAGATATTTTTCAAGAAACTACTATTCAGCTCAAAGTAACATTTAAAGGCTTAACTAGGTTAATTAGGCAAGTCATTGTATAATGATGGTTTGTTTTGTAGACAATCAAAAAATATAGCTTGAGGGGGCTAATAATATTGACATTAAAAAAGTATTTAAAAAGCTAAAATCTGCTTTCATTGTAGCCGGAAAAAAAAAGACTTTGTCCAGAAGAAAAAAATATTATTGAAAATACTGTGAAAAATTCCTTGCTCTGTTAAACATTATTTGGTAAATATTTGAAAAAGAAAAAAAATAAATCATGGGAGGGCTAATCATGTTGACTTCAACTGTATTTAGGCATATCTATTTTCCAATACCTCGATAAATACTTTGAATGAAATGCTCCTCACCAGGAGAAAAGTGTAGTCATTCCTCTGCAGCTGCTCCTCGATGGACTCAATAATGTGTGAGAGAGAAAACATCCCTGACTGGATCTCCTGCATCTTCTGTTTAATGATCTCGTTCTTTTGCTCTTCTTCTCTCCTCAAAGCCGTCATCCGAGCCGCTTCTTCGTCTTCCAGAAACTGGTGAAGCTTCTTAAATGCATTTCTAATATGAGTCTCTGTGAGCTGGCTTTGCCTCTGGACACAGAACATGGGCAGAATCAGACTCAGAGCTCCATACGGCAGAAACTGTGAGTAAATGCTGGTTGTTTCTGCTGTTTCTCACCTTAATGAACTCTGCCGTTTCGTCCCAGGACTGTTTACAATGCTCGTAGTCTCTGAGCTTCTCTAGAAAGGTCTTCAGCTTCATCTGAAGCTCTTGCTAGAGGGAATACAAGCCAGAAGGAGATTATTTAGTTGTAATACTTATAGTAATACACACTCAATTATGCAAAACTATACGTATTTAAATGACTTATGTAAAATGAGCTGAAACTTAATTTATTCATGTTGACTTAATTGTTTTTACAAGTTTAAGTGTATTTAGCATAAATCAATTAAGTTGTCCCCCGAAAAAAACAAAAAATTGTGTTGTTTCAACTCATTTTAAATAGGTAGTTTGAACAAGCAGCCAATTTAGGTAGTAATT
>CAIGQZ010032545.1:613926-646747 GCA_903798205.1 Danio tinwini
TAATGTCTACACCTTCCCCAACCCTAAACACAACCATCACAGTTATTAATGTCTACACCTTCCCCAACCATCACAGTTATTAATGTCTACACCTTCCTCAACCCTAAACCCAACCATCACAGTAACTAACGTCTACACCTTCCCCAACCCTAAACCCAACCATCACAGTTACTAACGTCTACACCTTCTCCAACCCTAAACCCAACCATCACAGTTATTAACGTCTACACCTTCTCCAACCCTAAACCCAACCATCACAGTTACTAACGTCTACACCTTCCCCAACCCTAAAGGCAACTTTCACAGTTAATAAAGTACAGCAGTGAGTTGCGGAGGCTTTCATACTTGACATGCTCGGCATTGTACCGGTATTTGCAACCACAGGGGGTGACGCAGAGTAGGCTATCTGTCATGACAAAACGGATGAAGAAGTCCACCGTCTTGCCAACATTTCGTTGTGAGATCTTGCCTGGTTCAATGGGATCTCGATAACTTCAAGTTACACCTCTAACTTACTACAAGTTACGCCCCTTCATGTTACGCCCCCGTCTTGCAGTCCGCAGACAGATACACCTGGGCTGCGTCCGAAACCTACTACTCAGTAGGTACTGATTTTGAATTTAAACGTACTACTCGGCCGTTAGAAAAGTACGTTTTATACAGTATGAATGTGAGAAGTATGAATGGAATTCGGACGTACTACATCCGCCATTTCGTCATGGTCACGTGACATACTGTACCTGCATCAGTTGCGTCACTTCACTCCCATTCATGAATTCTCTCGTGGGGCATCATGGGATAGCGCAGCGTGCATGGGATGCGCACTTTAGAATCTTGCCGGAAGTAGTAAGTCATCCGGGCACTTTTCGCATACTGATTTTCGAATTCTATGAATTCGGACATACTACTCAGCACGCATACTGATTTTAGCGTACTGTGTAGTATGGAAGTATGCGGTTTTGAAACCCCACCATCTAGTACAAGAGCCAATTAGCGATCGCTATATGGCGAATAAAGCCCGCCTTCTATTACAGGAGTTAATCTGCAAACGTTATAGAATGACAACTCTCCGAGAGAGGGGCTCAGACCAGACGTGAGTTTCTGCAGATTTTGTGTGATACGAACATTTAGAAATGAAACTAAACAGACAGTTGTTGTTTAATTTTATTGGTTATTTGTTATGTGTAATGTAATCGTAAGCTTAGCAAGTAGTTTTAGAGAATTTGATGTTTCCCCTCTCAAACAGAAATGCCCGAGCATACTGCTCGAGACGTGTTTTAAACATGGCCACCGAGTGAAAATGACTTTACCGTAAAGTCTAGATCTGATACGCAGCCGGCCGGAAGTGCGATACGCAAATTATTATTGCAGCATTTTTTTTGTGACACTGTATAACAATAATTAATATTTTTACAGCACTGTGATGGTTGGGTTTAATGTTAGGGTGGGGGTAGGCGTTAAAAAATACTATTTATTGAGTATAGCATAAATGATACTCGTATAAATACTGTTTTTACAGTACTGTGACAGTTGAGTTTAGGGTTGGGGTGGAGGAAGACGTTAATAAATTGCAGTAAATGGGAAATTTACTAAATAATATAAATAATTCTTGTTAACTTCTGGCCGCAACCATATCCAATCTAGCAACAACTGCCTTAAAGGGACTTTGGTTCAAACTCAGTTACTCTGGCAACTAATGCCGGGAAACTAGCCTGGTCCGGGGCAGGCTAACTCTCAGGCTTAATCTGGACTTTTCTCTCCATAGACTTACATTCATAAGTACGCTAATGCATCAGACCGGAAACACAAGGTCGTGCGTCAAGTTTCTGCAAAATCGCATCACTTCACTGCGTGAGACCAATCGAGGATCAAAACATGACCTCTCTGGACAGAAATTTTAAATATGTCT
Organism: Danio tinwini; assembly: GCA_903798205.1. Lineage (NCBI taxonomy): Eukaryota > Metazoa > Chordata > Actinopteri > Cypriniformes > Danionidae > Danio > Danio tinwini. The sequence goes on from CAIGQZ010032545.1 coordinate 615,836, forward strand.
AACCATCTTGTTTAATCCTGCCCCTTTTCGCAGCGCAGTACAACAGAATTTCGCACACACAAACTCTAGTGCGACTGCGGCACAAGTCTTAAATTCAAGCGTAATCAAAGTAATGTTAACATTTACCTGCCGTCATTTGATGCCAGTTTAATTCACTTAACCTCTTAATGACTAAAACTTGATAGTCACTTAATAGTAAACATATACACAAACATCTTTAAGAATAGAACCATAATACATTTATATTCAAATAAGTAATTGCAAACAAAACAGTTATCAAGATTATTTAAACTGAACTCAGATCAGTTAGATCAAATGATCTTCAACTTGTTGTTATGGAACCAATTTAAGCGTGGACGTTTAGTTCGGCTTATTGGAGTCAGGTTTTTCACTTTAATCCCTGCTTTTCTAAACCACTTTTATGAAACGGCCCTCTGGTCACGGTTTTGGCAAAAAGAAGAAAACTAATATATATATATAATTTTACAGAAGAAACAAAAAACACATGTTGAATGTTAGCTCAACAGAAAAGTTTAATATTTGGGTGAAATTCTCTATTGCGAAGTTCAAAATTGCGAAAGACAAAATGGCCGTCGGTTACACATTTCAAATGTGGATGTTCACATGGATATTTATGCATTTGCTAATCGAAAAGATTTGGTGCAAGAGCAAAACTTAACAGGATGTAACCATGATTCAAACATAAACGAATGTGTTTGTCTGGATGTTAAAGAACGTTTACTTGAGTCGTTTACTTGAGTATGTGCAGCTCACTTACCGGAGATTCTGAAGAGACATGCAGCTCTTTAGTCTTAAACCTGTGGAGGACATGTCTGTCATACCAAAACAAAATCAAAACACAAAACATCTATCAACCTTAGTTATTGATTGTAAATTACTTAAGGTATTAGATTATAGGAAGTTTGTGGTGTTTTTACTTGTATGTAAAACACACTGCATTCTGTGGTGAACACTCAACTTCTCCTTTATTCTACTCCTTCTGCTCAACACTTTTTGTCTACTTTCTCACTGGAGCCCCCAGCGGTGCAGTTTTACATTACATGTTTCAAAGTAACCATGAATAGGGTATATGCCGAAGTATGCTAAAAGACTTTTAATTTGCCAGTAACCTTAAGCTCTTCCAGTGAACTGTATGCTATTGCAAAATCGGCGCGTTTAAGGTTTGTTCTCTTTAAAAATCAACAATCTCCACTGGCTGAGTGATATCTGATATAAAGTGGGTCTCTGATTGTACAATAAGCTCTGCATTAAACTACATTTTTCCCCGTCATGTCTTTAAAATATGAACATTTATTTTACCCCAGTATATTCAATGGAGCTTCTGCGCTAGCCTGCCGATTTTTATGGGCAAGTGCGGGTAAACAGCTTTTTGTCTCGTTTTACGCTTGAGCAACTAAATGAATGCCAAAGTCTATTTAACTGATTGTATTTTAATTACTTTACAACATCGATGCTGTAAAAGGAACCGTATAAAATGGAAAAAAGTCACAATAACCGTTCACTGGTCGAAAAAACACTAACTCTGCATATACCTTATTACTGTATTCACCTTATTCTCGGTAAAGTGTAGATTGGATATGCAGCTGGCCAGAAGTGCGATATGCATATTAATATATCGGAATTTTTTTATGACACTCTATAACAATAATTAATATTTTACAGTACTGTGAGGGTTGGGTTTAGGGTTGGGGTGGGGGTAGGTGTTAAAAAATACTATTTATTGGGTAATTTAATAAATAACATAAATAATACTCTGTACCACTACTGTTTTTACGTTACTGTGACGGTTGGGGTTGTGGTAGAAGATAATAAAATACAATAAATGGGAAATTTAATAAATAACAATTCTCTTTAACTTCCGGCTGCAAACGTATCTGTTCTAGCAACAACCCTTATTCTCTGCGTACGAACGGCCGCAGCCATTTGAAACTTTTTGGCTATAAACTTCCGGTCCTTCTTTCATTCATTTTTAGACGTTAAAAACAGTCGTTCTGTTGCTTAATGTTGCAAATTGACATTTTCTTGTTATATTATTCTGCTTTGTCTGTATAATCATGCAAACACTTGTTTGTAGAGCGAGTAGTTTGACTGTTTTCTGCCGTTTATTATTCCTAGTCATTTCTCCCATAGGCGATAGAAATGGAAGTTCTAAAACAATCGGCAAAACAAGAGCACGTCGGCATTGTAGAATAAGATCAATACTTCTCAACACAACAAAGGTCACCATTAAATGTTTATGCCATTTAAAAAAAATAAACATATCGTATTTGCGAGGATGCTTAATAGTAAAGAAAACACCAAAATGCATGTCCTTAGAAATACTGTATATACATTTCTTTAGTTCTCTTGTCATCGATTTTTGGGTATAATAAAATATTTTATTCGACTCCTCTTTAGAAATCTCAATTTTTAATTATTGCTTTTGTTTTTTTAATGTTTTGCACAAGTGCTTTATATATGAACTTTACATCCATGTTGGTGAAACCACCTTTGTTTTGCACCTGAATGTGTGTATAGGAACTGGAGACAAACTCTTGAGATTAAATCTTGCTAAAACCTCTGCTGTTTTTTTATGTAATGTACACATATCTTGTACTGTGAACAGAATGTGATTCGTATAAAAAATTAAACAAGATCTTACAACGCATCACTTATTAATTAACTTTCAGCTTTTTCCACAAATGAGGTCTGCGTGCATAAAATGATCAATGCATGAGTAGTGTGTTTAATGTCAAATATCAACCACTCCGATGTAAAACTAGAAAAGGAAAGTTCGTAGACAAACTTTAGTTTAGTTAAATAAAGTCGTTTTTAACAAGTTTGAAACAGTTGGCATAGAAAGATAACTACATATATGTTAGCATTTTTCTAGCATAGATTGACATGTTTCTTGCTAGGGGGTTCTGAATGGTTGCTAAGGCCTTGCTAGGGTGTCCGAAGTAGTTGCTATGTGGTTGCTAAGGCGTTGCTAGGGTGTTTTGACTGGTTGTTAAAGTGTTGCTAGGCAGTTGCTTAGGTGTTCTAAGTTGTTGCTAGGCAGTTGCTAAGGTGTTGCAGGTAGTTGTAAAGGTGTCGTTAGGTGGTTGCTAGGGTATTCTGAGTGGTTGCTTAGTTGTTGCTATGTGGTTGCTAGGGTGCTCTGAGTTGTTGCTAAGGCGTTGCTAGGTGGTTGCTGAGGTGTTGCTAGGTAGTTGCTGGGTTGTTCTCAATGGTTGCTAATGCATTGCTAGGTGGTTGCTAGAGTGTTCTAGGTGGTTGCTAAGGTGTTGCTAGGTGGTTGCTAAGGTGTTCTGAGTGGTTGCTAGGCAGTTGCTAAGGTGTTGCAAGGGGTTTGCTAGGGTGTTCTAGGTAGTTGCTAAGGTGTTGCTTGGCGGTCGCTAGGGTGTTCTGAGTGGTTTCTAATAGCTTGCTAGGCGGTTGCTAAGGTGTTCTGAGTGGTTGATAGGCAGTTGCTAGGGTGTTTTAAATAGTTGCTAGGCACTTGCTAAGGCATTGCCATGGTGTTCTGAGTGGTTACTAAGACATTGCTAGGCGGTTGCTAGGGTGTTCTAGGTAGTTGCTATGACGTTGCTATGTGGTTGCTAAGGTATTTTGAGTGGTTGTTAAAGTGTTGCTAGGTGGTTGCTAAGGTTTTATAGGTCGTTGCTAAGGTGTTGCTATGTGGTTGCTAGGGTGTTCTGAGTAATTGCTAGGCAGTTGCTAAGGTGTTGCAAGGTGGTTGCTAGGGTGTTCTGAGTAATTGCTAGGCAGTTGCTAAGGTTTTGCTAGGTGGTTGCTAAGATGTTGCTAGGGCATTGCTAGGCAGTTGCAAAGGTGTTGCTAGGGTGTTCTGAGTGGTAACTAAGGCATTGCTTGGTGGTTTCTAAGGTGTTGCTAGGCGGTTGCTAAAGTGTTCTAGGTCGTTGCTAAGGTGTTGCTAGGGTGTTCAGAGAGGTTGATAGACTGTTCTGAGTGGTTGCTACGGCATTGCTAGGTAGTTGCTAAGGTGCTGCTAGGCGGTTGCTAAGGTGTTCCGAGTAGTGGCTAAGCAGTTGCTAAAATAAATATGTTTCTAGCATGTTTCTAGAATAAATTAGCATGCTGTTAGCTTGGTTTAGTATGAATTAGCATGTTGTTCATATGTTTATAGTATGAATTAGCATGTTGCTAGTATAAACAAGCATGTTGTTAGCATGAATTTAGTAAGACTGTGCATGTTGCTCGTATATTTAAAGTATGAATTAGCATGTTGCTAATATGACTAGTATGTATTAGTATGGATTGGTATATTGTTAGTATGATTAGTATGTTAGTATGAATTAGCATATTGTTAGTATGATTAGTATGTTTTTAGCATAGATTAGTGTATCGTTTGCATGAATTGGTATGTTGTTAGTATGTCCAATGAGCTCAACCTTAAGTCTGTATGACAGTCATGTTAAGTCAATGGGACTTTTCCAAATTTTCCGGATCAGTTTTTGGAAAACTGTTAGTTGGATCAGTTGGAAAATATATAGCAAGTTAATTAATGTAGTTTGGACGTTTGGAGTTAGTTTGGTGGTTGTAGTATGAACGGTCTAGGAGGAGATGCGTTCTTAGAATAGTCTAAGAAGAAGAAAAAGAAGACGGATGAAGAATATTAGGTTTATAGTATAACAGTATGTTGGCTTTCTCAAGACACCATAAATATAAACGTAGTTTTATAAAAACATGCATTTTTAAAATTTTGATGTTAGAAAGCGCTGAAATAATTTTAGTAACCAGACCAGTATAGCTAATCTCTTGTCTGAGTTATTTTATTATACTCTTTTCATTTCAAATGAGCAAAATAACAAATCACAAAAGTTTTTTCACCCCACACTTCCCTTTCTTTATGTTTCACATAGCTCATAATTTATCCAGGGTAAAAAAGCTACATTAAACCCAGAGTTAACATCCTTACTTAAGACTAATAGTAGACATTTTTCAGATTTTTGTGGCCTAAAATGACTGATTTCCAGGAATGTTTCTCAAAATGTAAGGCCATATCAGTATCATTTCATGTATTGTTTTGCATTGAAAATATACACCAACAAACATGTAAAATAAAAATTAATTAATAAAATGATCAAAACCATTGTGCTCTGTATATAAAGGAAAGAGAAACTAGAGAAATTAGGAAACATCATTTACATTAGCAAAATGATTAGCATTAGAAAAATCATGCTAAAATATATGCTTTTATACTGCATTGCATTGTGCTTAACACACGATAAAAAGAGAGAGCTTTCATCCTAAATCTAAGCACTTAAATCGTCACCTTGGAATTATACGATTCTATCTGCGTTCAGAATGATTTTGAAATAATGAGCTGCAAAGTTTTTGCATTCCATACCAAACAGTATGTGTAACTTTTTTTTTAAAGAAAACGTCTTAAAATGTAAACAAATTATAAAAAACATCCCATAATTTAAATAAGTTGTAATTTATTAAGTATATTTCAATAACTCAATTTTGACAAAAATGTCAGATAGAACCTTATAAATCGGTGACAAAATGACTAACAAAATGACATTTAGAGCAAGAAATAATATTTTATACAATTTATGTAAGTCTGGATTACCACTGTAAAAAGTAGAAGTGATTTTAATTTGTTGCCATACTGTATACACACCGACCACTTTATTAGGTACACCTTACTAGTACCAGGTTGGACCCTCTTTTGCCTTCAGAATTGCCTTAATCCTTTGTGACAGAGATTCAACAAGGTACTGGTAAAATTCCTCAGAGATTTTGCTCCATATTGACATGATAGCATCACGCAGTTGCTGCAGATTTGTCGGCCGCACATCCATGATGTGAATCTCTCGTTCCATCATATCCCAGAGGTGCTCTATTGGATTGAGTTCTGGTGACTGTGGAGGCCATTTGAGTATAATGAACTCATTATCATGTTCAAGAATTCAGTCTGAGATGATTCATGCTTTGTGATATGGTGCGTTTTCTTGCTGGAAGTAGCCATCAGAATATGGGTACACTGTGGTCATAAAGGGATGGACATGGTCAACAATACTCAGGTAGGCTGTGGTGTCACGATGCTTAGTTGGTACTAGTGGGTCCAAAGTGTGCGAAGAAAATATCCCCCACACCATTACACCACCACCAGCCTGAACAGTTGATACAAAGCAGGATGGATTCATGCTTTCATGTTGTTGACGCCAAATTCTGACCCTACCATCTGAATGTCGCAGCAGAAATCGAGACTCATCAGACCAGGGAACGTTTTTCCAATCTTCTGTTGTCCAATTTTAGATTGGAGCCTGTGTGAATTGTAGCCTTAGTTTCCTGTTCTTAGCTGACAGGAGTGGCACCCGGTGTGGTCTTCTGCTGCTGTAGCCCATCCGCCTCAAGGTTGGACATGTTGTGCGTTCAGAGATGCTCTTCTGCATACCTCAGTTGTAACGAGGGGTTGTTTGAGTTACAGTTGCCTTTCTATCAGCTGGAACCAGTCTGGCCATTTTCCTCTGAGCATCAACAAGGCATTTGCACCCACAGAACTGCCCCTCACTGAATATTTTCTCTTTTTCGGACCTTCTCTGTAAACCCTAGAGATGGTTGTGCGTGAAAATCCCAGTAGATCAGCAGTTTCTGAAATACTCTGATCAGCCCATCTGGCACTAACAACCATGCCACGTTCAAAGTCACTTAAATCACCTTTCTTCCCCATTCTGATGCTCGGTTTGAACTGCAGCAGATCGTCTTGACCATGTCTACATGCCTAAATGCATTAAGTTGCTGCCATGTGATTGGCGGATAAGAAATTCGCATTAACGAGCAGTTGGACAGGTGTACCTAATAAAGTGGCCGGTAAGTGTAAATAACAATGGTTTAACACTATTTCGAACTCCATGTTCACGAAGCGTGCTGCAGGCCACACCAACTTACCTAGAAACAGAAAATGATATCTGAATTGAACTTTTTTGGTGAACTATGTATCTTTAGTAGAACAGTAAAATAAACCTGCATCAGCAACACATCAACCCACCAGAAAACAATGCTCATTAAAGCAGTGCATACTGCATTTCTTGCCACTTTTATTGTGCTTTTGTTGATTAGAAAACAAGATAGACAACCCTATAGAACATACTGCAGTCATGTGAATGATGTGTTTTATTTCATGTTTCGTCCTGCCATTGGTTGAGTAAAATTACAAAGAAATCATTTGCAATTTGTCATTTCATGGGTAAATATGCAGATGTCTGTGCTACATTGGGGGAAAGTAAAAGGCATAGAGATCTGGGCCAAAATGTCCACCAAAAGTTAAAGCTAATTTACTGGAATTCAGGTTTTGAAGACAGGGATGAAACCATAAATTGGGCCACATATGCAAATCATTGCAAATATAAAAACAAAATGTATATAAACTCCTATATATTTGGGGAAACAGAAAAGAAAGAGATGTCTGTAGTCTCAAGATTTCCAGGAGGTGGCACCATAGTGCTGCTTTAACAGCGTTTAGTTCTCTACAAACCTCAAAGAAATACTTTAAAAAATGTAATTACTTTTTGGCACATTTTTCATGTCCTTTCATCTCCTGCTAAAACAACTACAACGTCATGTATATGACATAAAATCAAAGATGAAAGTGATGTGTACGAAACGAAAATCCCAGCTTGAGTTTTCAGAAGATGAGAAGAGGGAAACTGGTACATATGGCTCAGAAATGCAGCTCCAAGTCTCCAGAGTGGGACCACATTCACAACACACACATACATACACACACACTAATGTTCTTCAGGATGAGATGGTGCAAGGGAAAATGGAGAAAATAAATAGGCCATCTCTAAATTCTGTGATGATTTCATATAGAAGTCTAAACTGGAATGAAGGGATCTGTGGGTATACTCTTCAGGGCTCGTCTGCAGTAAATTAGTTCACAGTTATCTTGGGGCCTCGACTCCAAATGGCCCCTTTACGCCTTCATTCAAGCCCTTGTAGGTCAGGATCTCTGGTGGTCAGCTAAATGAGCTTTCTCGCAGAAAAGTAGTTAACTAGTCTTTATCTAGGATTAGGGAATAAACATCAGTCAGAGTAAATGCCATACTGAGGCCATGAGGCGATTAATGTACAGTCCGATCATTATAACAAGGTCATACGTCTATTTTGAAAAACCCTTATTTTAATCTTCATGACATTCAAAGAAAGAATGTTCATTCATTTTCCTTCGGCTTAGACCTTTATTTATCAGGAGTTGCCACAGTGGAATGAACCGCCAACTATTCCAGCATATGTTTTACTCAGCGGATGCCCTTCCAGCCCTTTTTTTATTTTTGTGGCAAGAAGCCATTTAATAACTAGGATAAAGTACATCCAGGTGGTTGTTTGCACAAAATAAAGCCCTAGAGCCTCGTCCAGTAGTGTTCCATTCACATTAGGCAGCCGATAAGCCTGCTGAGCTTTATTCTGCGATGACAACCGCCTGGATGTACTTTATCCCTTACTTAATTTCCTTGTAAATTTCAGTGGTGGGAAAATCAATAAAAGTTATTGCCATCATACCAACACTATCTCATGGCAATTCGTAACTTTTTGATTTAGTGGCTAATTCGTATGAAATTGTACAATCTCATTCATACAATTTAGTACAATTTGCTTATCCCACAATTACGGTTGGGTTTAGGGGTGGGGTTTGGTACAACGCCCCCTTTCAGCTGTTTTCGTTTTTGTCAGCTTTGCGTTTAATGAAAAAATAAACAATTACGGCTCAAAACAATGTGTTTTTTGTCTATTTTCAAATTTTGTGGCAAGAAGACATTAAATAAGTGGGATAAAGTACATCCAGGAGACTATTTTCGCAAAATGACGTCCTTCAGTTTTATACAACAGTGCTCCATTCACATCAGGCTGCCGATAAGCCTGCTGAGCTTTATTCTGCGATAACAACCGCCTGAATGTACTTTATCCCTTACTTAATTTCCCTGTAAACTTCAGTAGTGTGAAAATCAATAAAAGTTATTGCCATCATATCAACACAATCTCACTGCAATTCGTAACTTTTTGATCTAGTGGCTAATTCGTATGAAATCGTACAATATCATTCGTACAATTTAGTACAATTGGCTCTTTACCCAATGAGGGTTTGGTTTAGGGGTGGGGTTTGGTGCCACACCTCCATTCAGCTGTTTTCATTTCTTTCAGCTTTGCGTTTAATAAAAAAATGAACAAACAATTATGGCTCAGAACAATCTTTTATGTCTTTTTTATTTTTGGGGCAAGAAGCTATTTGATAACTGAGATAAAGTACATCCAGGTGGTTGTTTTAGCAAAATAAATCCCTTCAGTCTTATACAACAGTGCTGCATTCATGTCAGGCTGTTGATAATCCTGCTGAGCTTTATTCTGTGATAACAACCGCCTGGATGTACTTTATGCCTTACTCAATGTCCTTGTAAAATTCACTAGTGTGAAAATCAATAAAAGTTATTGCCATCATACCAATGCAATCTCACGGCAATTCGTAACTTTTTGATTTAGTGGCTAATTCGTATGAAATTGTACAATCTCATTCCTACAATTTAGTACGATTTGCTTATCCCCCAATGATGGTTGGGTTTAGGGGTGGGGTTTGGTACCACGCCTCCATTCAGTTGTTGTCGTTTCTGTCAGCTTTGCATTTAATGAAAGAATGAATAAAAAATTATGGCTCAGAACAATGTTTTGTGTTTATTTTTTATTTTTGTGGCAAGAAGCCATTTAATAACTAGGATAAAGTACATTCAGGTGGTTGTTTTCTCAAAATAAAGGCCTACAGTCTTATACAACAGTGCTCCTTTCACATCAGGCTGCCGATAAGCCTGCTAAGCTTTATTCTGCGATGACAACCGCCTGGATGTACTTTATCCCTTACTCAATATCTCTGTAAATTTCGTTAGTGTGAAAATAAGCAAAAGTTAATGTCGTCATACTGCCCAGTAATGTTAATTTTACCTAGAAACTGCAATCAAATGTTGACATACATTTTTGTGGTTTCATAAAAGTTTTCAATGAGCCTGTGCTGGTTCATTAACAGATATTCTTTCTAACAGTATAAAGGAGTGACATCTGTTTATCTGCAATGTGAAGGGTCTGTACTTCAATCTCTCACAGCTTGTTATTATTATTGTTTTTATATTCAAGAGAAAGATGGCATGTACTCTGAGTCAACGTTGCTGTTAAGGAAGGGTTTTTTCCTACACAGTGTTTCTGGCATGCTCATCAACATCACCTCATCATCCTTGGCTGATTGTTTACATCTGATTCAAATGCAAGGAAAGAGATGACCAGTGTAAAGCATTAACTCTTTCTGCCATCACAGTCTGCTTAAGACACACACAAACACACGCAGGTTAGGAATTAAAAACAAAACGTATGGTGCACAAACAGAAATTAACATCTCTGCGTCTGCATGTGGTTTGAATTTAACTATGCAAACGGGTCATATATGCATTGAGCCCTAATGGGAGAGGTGGGAATGAATGGCTTGAAATGCTAGCACCTTGTTTTGTGCAAATCACCCCCCGAACTCCATACAAAGAGTAAAATCGTCACCTTTTTCGACAGGTGGTTAACTATGCATATATGCCAAACATTCATATATAGATCTATATATTTTTTCGGATTTTTAAAAATTTATATGAAAACTATCATATATACATTGCTTGTGATTGATATAAAAAGCAAATAATTTTATAAGTCATTTGTCCATATATATATATACAGCTGCAGGATCTGCTTTTATTTACTTTTTTGACTGATTGTTTTTCCATTAAATCTTTTGTCCTCAGCTTCTTCTTTTAAATAATCATCATTCTAAATGAATTCGTAAAAATTCTTCTTCTACGCATCATATTACACAGGCTACAAAATCCACCTATGAGGAGAATAAATAAAAATAACGAAATAAAACAAATGTCAAAATGCTTCAGTGCTTACAGCAGGTTAACATATAAGCCATACGGTGGAAATGTTTACAATTATAGATTTTGCTTTCTTTATGAGATATCGAACGCCAGTCGTAACTAGTGGTGTAACGGATCACAAATCTCACCGTTCGGATCACATTATGGTTTTTTAAGTCACAGATCGGACTATTTTGCGGATCAGGGGAGGAGACAAATGTAATTTGCTTTCCATTTATTACAAAAACAGTACTGCAAGCAACTTTTGGTGTTAACAAATAGAATTTACAGCCTGTAATTTTATTAAAAATAAAAAGAAGAAATAATCAGCTGAATAAAAATAAATACAGTACTATAACAAATTCACTGTTACTACTACTGTTGCTGATAACGCTAAATGTAGAAATCTAACATTATAATTTGTACAACCAATATTTATTTTTGGTCCCATTTTCAATAAATGATTCAGTTATTGACTCATTAAACTTCATGTTTCATTGTTAGATGTGTCATTTTTGAAGAATTATTCAGTGGCATATTTTTGATGGCTTGTTGTTGCCACTTATTGGTTAAATAATGCAATTGCTGCCTACAGTTGAATGCATATGATGATAATTTTAATCTTTACCATAAGTGGTTTTATCTAAACTACAAACTGTTATCCCACTACTTGTGTTATTTGACTGTTTGTAACTTCATAACTAACACAAAAGACTAAAGACTGACTCTCTTTCTTGATTTTTGTGTTTTTCAAACACAGATTTGAATGAAGCGATTCGAAGGATTAATAAACATATGCAAATCACCATTATTTATAATTTATGTTGCGTGGGTGTTGAGATCCTGATCTTTTAATGATTAATCGTCTAGCGTACACTGAATGCATTAATGCAGGCTAAACAAGTAGTGAAAGAAAACACCTTTAATAACCTAAGAAACCCACCACATCCTGAATAAACTACCACTACTTCTTCCATCATCATTATAGTCTACATGAAAGCCTAAATGCTTTTATATGTGTGATTTGAATGACGCGAGAGGCGATCTCTCTGCAATCATATTTAGGATTAATCTACAAGTTTAAAAAAAGTATTAATCTGCGGGTCACATGTTCCGAACCGTGGGTTGTGATCCATTACACCCCTAGTCGTTACCATCCAGATAAGCTTCTCGTCCCACAGTGGTTCTGTCATGCACACACACACTCATTTACACACACGCACACTTATTGCAGAGTTTCTTATTCACAATTTCTTATTACCAGATTAAGAAGACTTCAGATCAAGTCAAATTCGCGTAAGAAACTGGTGTTGTTGTGTGCATGAAAGCGTGTAACTGTATATATGTTTTTGTTTTATATGAAAAAATTACAAACTAAATAACAAAAGTGTTTTTTTTTTTGTGTGAGTGAAGGGCGCATCGTGAACACACGGTTACACCCCACTGTGGGATGTTCAATTAAAGATGGAAAACCAGGTTCTGTGAAAATACACCAAAAGAAAAGAAAATAAGAGGGTGGTACAATGCAAATCGAACAAATCAGTCAATCATCATTCCGTATGGGGATGTAACGCTTCATGCTACAGTCCATCTTAAAAGGAGAACCATCAAAAAAAATCATCTTTAAGAGTGTTTTTTGTCTTTATATATATATAATATCATATATAACTTTTATATTTATGACAAAAAATGTTATATTCATATATCTATATACTTTTTTCTGTCAAATATATATGTATATAATTGGTAAAAAGGATTAAATTATTGGTGGAATAAATCATCTACGGAGAGAGACGTGTGCGTTTCGCACGGTCCGTCCTGTTTGCTGTCTCTCTCCATTTTTCAAAGCTATTTAAATACATTGAGATATTCTATCTAATGTCATATTTCCTTTGGAAACCCAAAGTAAGAGTCTGATTATGAAAAAGCCACTAGTGTTGGTTAAACATTCTCCGAGTTGTAGTACGTCCCTCAGCCAGAAGGGGGCAGGCGGTGGACAGAGAGGATCCCGCCACACCCACTCTGCTCATCCACTCCTAAAAAAATACTCTGAAAGGCAACTGAACTTCCTTTTCTCAACGGCATCCCTCCTTTTTCTGGATGAACGATACAGCAGTAAGAAGCAGAGAGTAAAGCGGAAACAAACAAACAAACAAAAAATGGATTTGGAACTAAAGGATTAGTGGGTGTTTATCATGCTAATGAAACTGAAGAATCAATTATGAGATGTTCTGCATTGGCTTTGTTCAGACAGACAGCAAAAATCACAATTTTTTTGGTGTACTTTTGTAGTCCAGACAGGAAAAAGCTACACATCTGTAGGTTGTTTGAAATTGGATTAAATGTAACGAGAACTGTTGAATTGGATTTTTAAGTAGTTTTTGCGTAAATAAATGTTGACACTTGTACACATTTAATTTAGAGTAAATGAGTACAGACTGTTTGCATAAATGCATTACACGCTTGAAAGCATTATGAGTTCAGTATATGAGCAGATGTAGCAACTGGATGTTTCTCAGGTTACATTTACGTTACCTCCAGCGCCTAAGACTGCAGCCACGCACATGAAGATTGGTCAGAGGAGAAATAGTCATGCCCAACTAAGCCTGGTTTCTCTCAACCTTTTTTTCCCTTCACGTTCGTCACATGGTGAAGTTTGTGCTTTGCCAATGGCTTGCTTGGTTTGGAACTTGTAGAGCTGTGCATCGATGGATTTGCTCTTCAGTGTTTGGACTTTCAGCGGTGAAAATTAAACTACACTGAACTGAACTAAACTGAACTACAACTTTGAAAACTGCACTGACACAGTCAAAGGAGTTTCAATTCACTAGAACTTCTAAGTTAAGCTACTTTGCCACAATCTACATTGTAAAAGTGCTTTAGAAATAAACATGAATTGAGTTGATTTACACTACACCTGCTACTAAGGTGTGTTTTCATTAGTTAGATCACAATTGTATGAGTCTAAATATACCACTTTCAAGCACTTATATTAGCAGTCAAATATGTATTCGATCAGACTGCCTTCATTGTGTCAATAATCATATAGTTGAAAAAATTCCAAACTGTAATTGATGGCAAAAACTGATGAATCAAGTGTTCACAAGCAATAAATCGGAATGCATGTTAATACCAAGTCCAAACTTAAGGCTCGTACACAACGGTACGCTTTTTGCTTAGGTTTATGGTCAGCGTTTTTCAAAATGTTTTAAACCCAAGTGATTTTCTTCGCCGTTGATGGTGCTTAGTGAACTTGCAAGTCATGAATAAAAAGTGAAATGATACTCCCTATTAAGTCCTATTTGCTACTCTCCACTCCTATTGGCATTATTGTAGTTGCTGTTGCATTTATTATACTGCTTTTTGTTTAGAAACCAATGAAAAAAGCATCTTGACATTCACCTGCCTCAACGCATCATCTTCATTGAATGAAAGGGAAACTGGGATCACCTCAACAGTTTTCCTGGTGGTGTTAACTGTAACTTCAGCAGCTCTGGGCATGCGAACAAAAGTGCCAATCTGATTGGTGGAGAAGTTTTTGACGTGGCGCGTCAACACAAAAAAATGAGTGAGGTTTTTAGGCCTGGCGTTTTGGTGTGCACGATCACACAAGGTGTTAAACGTCGGTAAAAAATGAGAGCAAAAAGCATGTGTGAATGGGCCTTTAGCATTTGGCTTTTTTTATAAAGTGTCTTTAACAATCTACATGTGTAAAGCGCTAGAAATTGTAAGCTGAGAAAATATTATATGCTATTCCTTTTATGCTAATAAAGGACTACTGAGGCCCCGTTTACAAGTTGTTTGCCCCGTAAGTTTTGCTACGGTTGTGCAATCTGTCCACACTACGCCGGAGTTTTCGAGCCCCAAAAACGGAGCGTTTTGAAAACGCTGAAGAGGCCGTTTTCATTCTAAAACACTGCTGCTCCGTCTCAAGCCTGGTTTATACTTCTGCGTCAAGTGATCGTTGTAACCCACGGCGTATGCCTCACACGTAGCTGTGCATTTATACTTCTGCACGCCGTTTCTGTTTTTTCTGCAATACACTTCCGAAACGCTAGCTGGCAGTAGGTGTTTATGTTTCTCTGTGTCGAGTTTCTTCGCTGGTGTTCTGTTTTTTTCTGAACACTTCCTTAATGTATAAGTGGCTCAAATTCGCTCATTTTGAGGCGGGAACCAGCGAACGTGCAACAACTTTAATCATAAGGTAAACACAAAACATCAGTCTCCATCCGGAGCTCCTTCACAGGACTTCACACTTGTAAACACTCGCTGCATCAGGCGCGCGGCTCTCACCTCCACCCACACTCGTCAGCGCTACCAAGCCAACCAATCACAAAGCTTGCGCTACGCGTTACATTTTTTGAGAGGTGCGCTTCAACGTCTCCGATGACCACGGCGAGGGGCTGTGCGTCCACACGTAGGCTGCGCCGTAGCATACGCGTGCGCTTGACGCAGAAGTATAAATCAGCCTTCAGTGTGGATGGGGGAAATGGAGACATCTGAAAACGGAGGCATGGCTGCAGACAATCGCTACCTGATTGGGGCTTTTGGATGATTGTATATTCTTCCCTTATTTGTCAAGCCCCTATCACATCACTATAACGCTACCAGATGACGGCAGACCAGCCTTCACTGTAAACAACAACATGGACACAGAAATGGGAGCGTTGTTTGCACTAATGTCCGTTTTAGGTGCCATTGTGCAGTTAAACTCTGGCTTTTTTACTACAGCAGCTGCATATATTCGCAAGAGGCAAGCTATTGTTCGAGCACTCGCTAATCGCTTGCGTTCATCGTTCAACCAGCGTTTGTTGACTAACAATAACCAAATGTCGAGCGAGACACATGCTTCCTGTTTATGCTTGGACGCGCATGCCCAGAGAGTGAGAATGGTCACGTGATATACGTTTTTGGTGAAGTAGTGTGGACGGAGATATGTTTAGAAACGCTAGATTAAACGCAAGAGTGGACGCGGATCGTTTTTGATCTAAAACACCATTTCAAAATGAAAGCGCATTAGTGTAAACGGGGCCTAAGACATTCCAAGCATGGGATAAGTCCTCCTGGCGTGGCAGAGTTAATCACAGCTCCAATACACATCTTTGCCATTTGCTTACACTAACCATGTGCCCTTCACCATACACAATTAATCTGCTTGTGAACTTCATATAACTTTGTCATATTTGGTATCATTTGACAGTTTATGACTTTGGGATTGTAGTGATGAAATCAACAGAGACATTGATTAATTGTATTTCCATATACAATATATTTACCATAGTTGAGTCATGGCCTGAGGAGAGCATGTTAATGTACTTCTCTCCCACTTTAACTCCTCAACTTTGCTTTCATGTTCAGCGGGTTTTGGGGGCTTTGCTCAGGGTATAATAAGGAAAGGTAACTGTTGATCGGGGAGAATGGCTTTTACTCTGCTTCTCCCGCACACCGGTGCGTAACCTCATAGGTTAACAAAGGCAGTTTCAGTGTCTTTGTTGCTCAGCAGTGCATATGTTACAGCTAATTTCTTTATACAGCATATTAGTTTGTTTTATTCTACTGTCTGTATATTTAAACATGTAACTTAATAAACAACTTTGCCTGCTTTAAGGCGTTGAGATTCTTTCTCTTTATCAAGGATGATAACAACTTTAATGGAGTCAGATTAATTACAATGGAGTCAGATAAATAAATGATCTAAAAACGCCATCCTTCAACAGCTTTCTGTTTACAATTATTGGTTCAGAATAGCAGCGCAAGCTTCAAGCCTAAATAAAGATGACTTGACGTGACATTAGATATTATTATTTTTAGAGATTTAATTTTTTTTTGTTCTTTTATTGTGATGGGACAGTAAGTTAGACAGGAATAAAAGCTGGAGAAACCAGAATTTGAACTTGGGATGCCAAAGCGACGCGTTGGTGCACTTCCTGACAACTTGGATATTTGACTATGCTGTCTGAACAAGCAAATGCGATTTGATCAGTCAATTCTAAAGATCAGATTTGTGTGCAGTTTGAACAAAATCAGTGCAATTGTTAAATTCACAGCCCCTCCAATACACACAGCACCCAGGTGATTGGCTGCTGGCAGAGATGGGAGGGGCTTAGTGCTACAAAAACAGCATAACACCCACTCCACTGATGATAGATTTAGGAAAAGTGCGATAATTTAAAGCTAAAGTGTGTGATTTCTGCACCAATTGGAATTACAAAAAAAGGGGGTTGAAATTGTTTCCCGGATAAATGTTGGTATGTCGGATTGGTTAGGATGCTCAAAAAAACAGAGCAAAGTTTTGAGAAGAATTAGGAGAAAGTATTGAATGTGCACATTTCAGCTTTAAAGAAACACTCCACTTAAAAAAAAAAATATAGGCTCATTTTACAATTACACTAGAGTTTATGCCAGCCGGGTCTGGCAGGAGCACATTTAACTTAGCTTAGCATAGATAATTGAATCGGATTAGACCATTAGCATCTCGCTCAAAAATGACCAATGTGTTTTAATATTTTTCTATTTAAAGCTTGACTCTTCTATAGTTACATCGTGTACTAAGACTGATGGAAAATGAAAAGATGCTAAATTCTAGATCGATATAGGAACTACACTCTCTCTTTGGCTTTATAATCAAGAAACTTTGCTGTGGTACCATGACTGCAGCAGGCCATTACAGTTACCTAGCTGGGGACCATTTCCAGACACGGCATAATATCACTGCACCTGCTGCAGCCATGGTATGACAGCAAATTTCCTTGATAATTACACCTAAATAAGAGTATAGATCCTAGACTTATCAACCTAGAAAGCAACTTTTCATTCTCTGTCGGTCTGAGTACACAATGTAACTACAGAAGAGTCCAGTTTTAAATAGAAAAATTTACAAAAATCTTTTTCAAAATTTTTATTGAGTGAGATGCTAATGGTCTAATCTAATTCAATGATCTATGCTAAGCTAATCTAAGCTAAGCTAAAAGTGCTCTCGCCAGACCTGGAGATCGGCTAAATCGATTAAAAAAATGTTAACCCCTAACTGTAAACCTCTACAGTAGGTGACTTTTAAAATGATTAGCATAGATAATTGAGTTGGTTTAGACCATTAGCATCTTAATCACTTGGTTTAATAATCAAGGAACTTTGTTGCTGTACCATGGCTGCAGCAGGCGCAATGATATTACACAGCACTGTTATCTTGTTACCTAGATGGGGAATATTTTCAGACACTGTGTAATATCATTGCACCTGCTGCAGCAATGGCACAACAGCAAAGTTCCTTGATTATCACACCCAAATGACAGTATAGTTACTAGAAATAGCAACTTTTCATTCTCCATCAATGTTAGTACACAATGTAACTACAGGAGAGTCAAGCTTTAAATAGGAAAATATTGAAACTATTTGATCATTTTTGAGCGAGATGCAAATGGGCTAATCTGATTCAATTATCTATGCTAAGCTAAGCTAAATGTGCTCCTGCTAGAAAATGATTAAATATATATATATATATTCAAATGTTTTTATTGAAAGAGATGATATTAGTCTAATCCAATTCAATGATCTATGCTTAGTTAAGCTAAGTTAAGCCACCAGACCCAGAGATCAGCTAAAAGGCTTCAAAAATGGTAAACCCCAACTGTTACTTTAGGTTATTTCCAAAAAAAAAAAAAACATAGAGTGTTTCTCCAAAGCTCAGAAATCACAAGAAAAAAGCAAATGAAATGAAGTAGGAAATTATAAGTAAACCGTGTTGGGACTAGCTACAGGCAGAGGGAGGCGCGTGGTCAACTCTCCAGCAGCTGTTTAAGTGCGCGCTCAATGTTCATGCGGTGACCCACGCGCGTCACGCCCAGCTCAGCGTAGTCCTCCTTGGTCAAAGCAGGCAGATGGGAGCCCTCGATCTCGTGCTCCTGAAAACGATCCCGGTGTTCGGCCAGGTTTATGCTGGCCAGCCAGTCTCCTACGTCGTACTTGTTCCACAGATGAAGGGGTTTCTGGTGGAACGGACGCAGGGTGAGCAGCGGGGAGGTCATGCCTGGCGAAGGGGCAGGTGAGGGTGAGCGACTTCTCGCACTGGAGCTCCTCATGACGAAACGCACTTCTTTCGGTTCGTGAGGGAGACTGAGGCTGGACGACTTAAGGATAGTGGGCGGTGTGATTGGGGACGTGGCCAGGCCGAAGCCCCGGATGGGTCCTAGCGGATCTGAGCGGTCCGGGGATCCAGGACTGGGAGTCCGGCGGGTCACTGGGTAGCGGCTGCCTGGTCTGATGGTGTAGGTGGTGCCGTAGCCTCTCTGAGAGATAGTATGGAGCTCTCCCAAACTGCTGAAGAGTCTAAAAGTTGGAAACGTTGGGGGGAAAGAGAAAAGGGAGGGGCAGAGAGGATGAAAGTCAACATTTTCAACATTTCACAACATTCAAGTTGTGTGAAATGGCAGGTTTGAGAGTCTCTTTGTAACCCAATTTTAGTAACAGCATCAGCTATGTTAGGAGTCTACGCTTTGAGATAGATGTGGAAAACGCATTAAAGGGATAGTTCAAGCAAATAATGAAAATATATAATTTATTCACCCTCAAGTGGTTGTAAACTTTTATGAGTCTCTTTCTTCTGTTGAACACACACACAAAAAGTTGTTTTGAAGAATGTTGGAAAGTATTTACCATTGACCTGTATAGTAGGAAAAATAAATACTATGGAAGTCAGTGGTTACAGGTTTGAGATGTTCAGAATTTGTGATTAACAGAAGAAAGAAACTTTAAACGAGTAAAGAAATGATGACAGAATTTTCATTTTTGGGTGAACTATCCCTTTAAATTTGAGCTAGTGAGATGCTTCAATAATGTGTTTAGTGCAAAAGTATTACAGACCTGTGGAGCAAAGACAGAGAAAACTCTTCATATGATCAAGGAGTGAAAGAAAATTGACGAATTGCTGAATCTTTAGATTTTTTGTTTGTAGGGTTTACTATTAGTGTTATACTATTAGTGATTGTATCTTTTTTGAAAAAAATTCCAGTAAAATATCTATAATTCTTAGATTTACTTAAAGCAAAAGTCCATTTCGTATTTTTTTCCAAGATCACGTCTTAAAAGTAATTGTGTTTTGGCTTACTGCAAAGAATTTGTCTTTACTTATTTAACTATCAAACAAGTAAAATTCATTGTTTAACATTAGTTAACATCAGCAAGCAATGAAAAATACTTCTGTAGAACTCAACATTTACTAATGCATTATTAAAATTAAAACCTGCAGTTTGTTAATATCATTTATTATAGTATTATCTAACATGAACTTATCATCATTGCAATGAATTAATTATGAATTAATGAATTTATGCATTGACAAAACTGAAACTTATTGTATTAAATGAAGTAAAATACAGTAAAACAAAATACACAAAAACACAAAATTAAAAAAGAATTCTGTAATAAATTTGTCGGTTCCAGCATGTCTAGATATTTAGATTGTAAAATTAGCAAAAATGGGCTTAATTTAAAATATGTAAGAATTTTATTATTTAAAGTATTACTTTAAATAATTCAATATTACTTTCAGGATATTCAACAAACAATAAAAAAATAAGCTTAATTTGTATTTAAATAAGCAAAGGTTATTATACTTTTGGAAATCAATTTAACTTAATTAGAAACAAATGCCTATACATAATACATTTAATTTATTAATTTTGTTGTGAGAAATGGCAGGTTTGAGAGTCACTTTGTAACCCAATTTTAGTAATAGCATCAGCTATGTTAGGAGTCTACGCTTTGAGATAGATGTGGAAATTACATCAAAGGGATGTTTAGATATTTAGATTGAAAAGTTAGTAAAAATGGGCTTAATTTAAAATATGTAAGAATTTTTTATTTAAAATATTAGTTTACTTTATATATTTCAATATTACTTTCAGGATATTAGACAAACAATTTCAAAAATAAGCTTAATTTTAATTTAAATAAGCAAAGATTATTATAGTTTTGGAAATCATTTTAATTTAATACATTTCATTTATTAAGTTTGTCAAGTCTGACAGTGTATATAAGTTTAAAGGCGCACTAAGTAATATTTGAAAAACTTTTTTGACTGCAGTGTCGTGCATGTCTAGTTACTATAGTGATATCAAAAAGGAGCATGGTCTTGTTGGGTTATGAACATCTTTGTTTTGATGCCTTTAAATATCATTTGGCAAATTTTAAGTGGATTTTCAGTTTTGCATGAATCTGTATCCACTGAAGCGAAGCTCAGATGAAATTACTTAGATAACAATCAACGGTAATAACTGGGGTGGTTACGTGAGTTTGAATAAAATGTCTATGAAATGCATAACACTGAAAAAATTACACATTTTACAAGCCGAACACTGAAAGCACAACCAAACATGCAACACATGGAAACAAAAGAAGACGACAGACTCAACCTTCAAATTACTTGCATTACTGTAATATATAATAATAGGTTGCATACACTACAATATCCTACATACATATACTAGCCAATTCCTTTAACAATGCGGTATGCAAGCTCTGATCATTATCTATTATGTCCATTGACGCAGCCTATATCTAAATTCTAAACACAAACTATTGTGCTATTGTTGAAATCCTTTTAGGGTTGTAATTTGATGACTGAGGAGCATTAAGCAGCCAATGGGAAACATGAAAAAGCTGGGATTAATGGCTGGGGGTCTGGCCAAGTTAACATAACGGAAGGGGTGGATGATGATCAGGGCTTGTGGAAACAGACAGAAAAAAGAGAGATGAGATGATTCATGCGCACTTACACAGGTGCCCGGTTCTTCTGGGCTTAGCCTCAGATTCAGCTCTAGACAGAGCAGCGTAGCATGCAAAGAGAGAGATCGTGAGAGAAATAGAGAGAGGAGAGAGAGAGAGAGATGGAGAGAGAGAGAGAGAGAGAGAGAGAGAGAGAGAGAGAGTGAGGGGGCAATGAGAGAAATAGAGAAAGAGAGAGAGCGGTCGGTTAGCATCAGTCCATGACAGAACAAAAACAAACACCAAACACACTTCACGTCCTCAACAATGTCAATCCAATGCAAACCAAATGCATAGCGACACAAACCAGAGCACAGCTATCCCCAGACGTCAGCTTTCAGTAGTGGAACGCACACAAAAGGAGACTCTATATGACATATATGATATATATGACTTTTTTGAAATGATCAATTTTTTCCACACGTGCTTTGTCTGGGGTAAGGTGGCACTCCAGTCAAACCGAGCAACAAAAATTGAGCAACAAAACAAACTGAACAATTATGTATGAAAAATAAACAATGCATAAAACTGCGAGCAACATTTTGTTCTAAGTGGAAGCCAGAGTGATCATTGTGTTAGCATGATTGATGTATGAAAGTGACGCAAAACTACAGGAATCAAATGCTCAGAAGTGAACAGAATGTTTACATTTTTAAAATGGCTACATAGATTGAGAGCAATGAGAGACTATTATTATAATGAAATTATGTGATGGTTATGTTGGTTTAATGCTGGATTATCCAATCAAAAGCTGGTTTATTTGAATATACTTTACTTTCTTAATTCAAATAAAGTAAACAAACATGAGTTTTAAAATCGCCATGAAATAGAAGTTAAGGCTGTCATTTTTTTTTTCATATCGTGATGTACATCCAATTGAAACGGTCCTGAAATGAGAAAACAAAAGTGCGGTGCATGATTTCATCCACTGGGAACTGACTGAATCATTGGAGGATGAGGGTTTCTAACAAAATGAAGTAAGATTTAAGGGACATGCACTGATAGCCTTGCCCTAAAGGCATTCCATGTGACCAGAAGTGAAGTCATTTTATTGGTTGGAGAGAAAGTTATGGTATTTGATTAAAGGTGCAGTATGTAAGTTTGACACCCAGTGGTTGAACAAGGTATTACAGTCCTGGATCAAAACAAATGCAAGTGCAGGTTGCCTGATTGTGGACCAACGGGAGCAAGACTGACTATCAAGCCTAAAGGCTGATTTAAGGCTGATTTAAGTCGTGTTCTATATAAAAGCAACGGCACACTATAGAAGGAATATTCTTCATATTAAAATGAGTTTTTGTTCTAACCAACAGCTTGAATTGATATATCAGACATGTAGAGACTTCTATTTCTTGCAGCTGAACAACAGAAGCTATGACAATGATCACCTCAGGTACACCTCATGTGCTTTATTCAGTGTTAAATGCTAATAATACGAATTTGAATGCCATTTTACATGACATTTATTGCCATACTACTGAAAGCAGCAGCAGATCAGCTCTCAGTTCTTAAAAATAAAAAACAGTTTAAAATTGAACTAGAACTGTGACTCAAAACCAACACATATCAGTGATTCGGCACCTACATTTATTATTGTTAAAGAGGTTAAATATGTATTAATTAGATTAAAAACCTTATTTCATTGGACTGCAGTAAGTGCACTATTCTGTGCTTCTGAATGGCTGTATTAAAATTTTTGTCGTGTTTCGTCTGGTGCAAACAGCCAAATTGCTTATCACCGCAAATCTCGTCAAGTAGAGAGTTGTTAGGACATGCGGTTACAATGTAACCTGCTCACTTAATTTTTAACTTTGTAATATTCATATCATTTGCTAATTAATAACCTCATGTGGAACTCTGAATCTGCGCCTCATTTTGGAGTCTGCTACTGTCCACCGGAGGTCACATTTCGGTCACAGATGCATACTTTGAGAGCCTTTCTGAATGAATGAATGAAATACGCTGTTTTCCACCAAGGCAACCCGGAGTGCTGAAATAAAATTGGCTAAACTGGCAGTGGGTGTGTTAAAAGAACCAAAACAAAGACAGCCGTTCTGGCACATTTTCAAATCAGAATATCTGACTTCAGCATTGTTTTTCAGATAAACAGGTATGTTTACTAAGCATGTTTCTTAAATAGCTGCAAACATAATATGGTATTTTTATGCTTTAGAAGAGTCAAAAACTTACATACAGCACCTTTAAGGATTATGAGTGCACAGATATCTCATTTATAATAAGCACTACTATTAATATAAAATAAGAAGATATTTTGAAATGAAATTTTACTTTCATGGCGACTTTAAGGAGTAACTGGATGCCAACAACACATTCATAACATACGATGTTAATAGAAAATAAAAAGTCACACATACATACTACTACCACAGTGCCACAGAGGAGCAGGCCACAGGGAAAAGCTTACTAAGTTAGATTCGGAAGGTGAAGGGACAAAGCTTGAGATGGTGCATGCCCTGAAGCCATCTGTTACCTTGTGAACACCCAAATGGCAAAGTACAGAGGGACTTCAAATCCAAATTAAACAATGTTTTACTGCATGTCATTGAGAAAGTTTTTGAGTTGCACCAAGAACACGGATCACGCTGCATGGCCAAATGGTTACACTTAAGCTACATTTACACAACAATGATGTAGCCAAAAACAAACATTTAACATTAAACTTTTTATGTATACACAATATTAAAAAAAATGTTACACGTTTAGACATATTAAACCAATAAAACAGTAAAAAAACACTGTATTTCGTATGCACAGCAGTAAACACAACATTTAGGGAAGTGACAATGTGTCATTGGTGTCTCAACTGTGATGTGCATTTCAAATTTGCAGTGTGTATATGATTTGTTCAACAAAGGCTCATTCTGAAAATGTACTTCAATATACATTTCTGGAGACCGTCAAATACATCCCAGGAGGAATGTTTTATTGCAGTTTTTGTTTTTGCGAATTCACCAGAGGCAACTGTGCTCGCTTTTTATGATCTCAAATTTCTCCTACGAGTGCCATTCGCGCCTGCTTTACTCTCGTAAATCCACCAGAGGTAGCTGTCGATTGACTGTTTGACTGACTGAATGACTGACTGACTGACTAACCAATTGACTGTCCCACCCTCCCCCTTCCCTAAACCCAACCAATAGTGTTTTAAAAAGCCCAGATTGACCTGCCAACCCAATTCCCTAAACCCAACCAACAAATTTAAAAAGCATTTCAGAAAAAGTAAAGCCCTCATCTGATTTTTTACCACGTTTTACCACATTCACACCCTGTTATTTACTTGTTTATATGTTTATATAAGTTTTTGACTTCTGTTTTTGTCTTACCTGCTTTCTGGAACCATTATTTCACCAGACTTGAACTCCCGTCGTTATGATCATCTTCTCTCTGCATCTCAAGTCCACCGACGTACATAGCGAGCTAACTGGACAAACTGGTAACAGCCAGAAAACCTTCCATATGGAGGTAAGCGATCAGCTGGTACCGCCCCGTAGCGTTCTTTAAAATTTTTTTTTAATGCAGCCATACATACTTTTGGCTACATAACTCATGATCTCCGGAAATGTATATAGGGCTACGTTTTCAGAATGAGCCTATGTTGGATTCGTTTCCACTGTTAGTTGTAATATTGGTGAGGAAAATGCACCGTTTGTGGAAGAAGCGATTAGCAAACTCTTTACCGGTCACAATAGTACCATGCACTCTGCCACTATTGTGTGTGTTTGATCACACTTGTATTTAAAATTGACACGTACTGCGCATGTCTCCTTACCTAACACATACTATACAAAATTCCCATTTTGAGGCGTTTATACAGAAAGGATAACTGCGGGTATTTAAATAAAATTGTAATATTTTAAAATGTATGTGTTTTCAGTATCCAAATTGCTATTGTCCTGAAACTGAACAAGCTAAATGCATAAAAAGTTTACTGTTTTGGCTGAAAACCTTGTTGTGTAAATGGCCCCTTAATATACTGTACTTGATATACACTGTGCTTTTTGTTGATTTGCCAGGGTGGACAAGGGAACACAGAACCTGCAGGAGTGATTAATAAAACCCAGAACAATGCCAGCAAAAGTGATTGAATGTGTGATTAGTGGATTGTTAAAGAATAGAAAATAAAAGGAATGACATTTGATTTACCCTAGTGGCTAAAAGCTAAGGTTTACTGTCTTCCATGTCGTTGTCACATCTGTTGGGATATAAAGGACTTCAGTTGTATTTGAGGATATAAGCAAATAATACATAGCTGGTGCTTTAAAAATCAAGACAGAAAAAAAATCATTACATTTGTGATTTTATACAAAGCTTATTAATTCCAGTTAATCAGTTAATCTCAAACTGCTCCTGTTTCTTTAGTTATGTGTATTTTTTGCATCCACATAGTCTATGCTTGGTGAAATCAGGGTATCCTATGTTACTTACCAGTGGAAATCGAATGCTGAGATTGTTCTTGGGGTCCAAACATCTCAATGAAGAAAGCATGTTAGACATTACCACTTAATTTTTCTAAACATGTTCCAAATGCTAAAGTTGTGGATTAGCTTTATTTAAGATAAAAGTCTGCCCATTTAATCTTGTCTTTGTTTGTTGTATTCCATTCTTGGCATTCTTTATGATGTTTATGAGGATGTTTAATGCATCTTGTTTATGTTCTTTTTATTCCATGTTAACGAATCCAATTTTATTTGTTTCAATTAACCACTGTTAATCATATTTTAAAAATATTTGCACAAGTTAAATATCTCAGTGCCATTTAACCAATAGAAAATTGCATTTGGATCATAAACAGTCAAAATCAGCATTTTTCATAGAAGTTTTGAAAAATTGCTACTGTATATGAATGCTCTTCTGCAGGATTCGCACTTTACCTTGGACCGACCACGGGTGATTTTCGTCCGGGGTCAAGTGAAGCTCCAAGTGGCTCTTCCCCAAGTGAGCGTGTGTCTTTGTTCAGCTGCTGCAGCCGGGAGCTGAGCTCGCTGATCACAGTGGGCTTGCCTTCCTCTGCCCCCGAAAGCGGACGGGGTTCTACTGTGTCCCCCCACAACTTGGAGCGTCTCTGGAAGAGGTAGCGGGGTCTGGCCGGGCCTGAGGCTCCCGCAGCAGCAGCCAGTGCAGCTGCGTGCTGCTGTGAGAGCAGTTCACTATCAGATGACTGCTTGAGCAGGGGGTCCCTGAACGTCACCGGGCCCTTGCTGAGCTGGGACTTGAGCTTTGGCTTTGGAGGCACTGGCGGCTTATCAAGAATGAACGTCTGGCCATCTGCGTGGGTGGTGTAAGTGTCTGTTTGCTCGCCGCTTTCCGAGGACAGTGTGGACATGCTGGAGACAGTAGAGATGGTGCTCGTGGTCTCCAAGTGATGATCGCTGGAGCTACGAGTGTCTACCTCTTCCACCCCGGAGTCAGCAGCAGACTCTGGGCCCAGGTGGGACTCAGATGGCTTCCCTGAGGCTGCTTGCAGGCCACTGCTAGCAGGGACCTGTGCTGCTGCAGTGACCGCGGCTGGAGGAGCAGGGGGTGGTGGAGGGGGTGGAGCTGAGGGCAGGGTAGAAGGAGTTGTCTGTGTCAATGTGGGAGCAGGAGGTACTGCAGTTTCAGTTGTCTTACCAAGAAGGCCATTGGAAAATTCATCCGGTGGAGGAACCACACCGATCTTACGGAGCTCCTCTCGTGTCTCCTCGTCACTGGAGGAGAGCATGGCAGGTGGCAAGGTGACCGTATAGGGTTCGGCATCCTCCTCAGAACTACCCTGAGCCAGGGTTTTGTCTGAGGATGGGCTGGGTTGGGGCTGAGAAGTTGGTGCTGCAGTGGGTGGTGGGGTGGATATCGAGGGAGCTTCGGGACCAGGGGACTTTGCACGTTTAATTTCGGCCAACATGGGTTTAGGGCTTTCTGACAATATCCCCTTAGGGGAAGGGACACTGCGCTCTGGACTGGGCCCCACGGCCTGACCATTACTCGTTGCATGAACCATGATAAGCCCAGCAGTTTTCTGCTGAGACGTGTCCATGATGCTGATGATCATACTCTTTTTGTCCTCAATTTTCCTCTCCTCCTTCCTTTCTGTCCTTGTTTCTAACTCTTTCCTGGTAGATATGGGACTTCCCCACTGAATCTTGCTGGTGGGGACGGAGGTCTCGTAAATTCTTTTTGTTGCAGGAGAAAAGGGAGGTGAAGCAAACACCCCCTCGCCCTCTGACCGCTCATCCTCTTTGGTCTGGGTCTCCATATACAGTACCCCTCCAGCAGTTTCATGCTTAGTTCTGGGCTCAGGGCTGCTTGAGGGGGACTGACTCTGGGAAGTTAATGCCCGTTCCCTTGCGGCCAGCGCAAGTGCCAATGGAGAGTTGGGGTCGAGGGGCTTACCCGTCAGTGGGTGAATGAAAGTGGTGCCTCCAGGAGAGGGACGTAACGCCAAGGCGGGAGGAGGCAACTGACCGAGTTCACGTGTGAGCATTCGTTCATCAACAGAACGGGATGGTGTGAGCGAGGGGGCCTCAGGGGGTGGTGCTGAACTGCCCTCCATAGTGCCCACTGATAGGAAGACTGTAGATTTCCGCCTCTCCTCCAGACGACGTTCCCGGTCTTTCACAGCATCAGCAATGGCGGCAGCGAAAGGTCCTTTTCCTTGCAACAGTCCTTCAGCATGAGCTTGACTGCGTTCATGCAACAGCTGCTGCTGCTGATGAAAGAAGTCAGACCTGCTGGTGTGCTGGGCAGCGAGGCGCCCAGAAGGAGAGTGCTCCCTCGCATGGATCGATGCCAATGCTAGCGAGGCTCTCTCCTGAGCATCTTCCACCTGCAGTTGTTTTACAAGTGGGCTCTTCCTCCGTTGTGGCTTGCTGGGAGTCGGCGTGAACATGCCCACACTAAACTGACCCACATTGGCGTAGGGGTTATCTATGACTCTACCTTTCCGCTTGATTCTCTCAGGTGGAGTTGAGACAGGACCTGGCCTGGGGATGTCAGTAGGCTCCACAGGGAGGTGGGAGGAATCCTGCAGGATGATCATGGAGCGGGCTTTCTTCTGCCGCTCCATGTGGGAGGCATGGCGAGGCGGCTCATACAGCTCAGCAGACATTGTCTGAGGCAATGCATGTAGTCTCGGCTCAGAGCCTGGTTTAAAACTGGAACGACTGGGGTCGTGAATACGGCCAGGGGGAGGGGGTGGGCAGAACGAAGGCGGGGGTCCAGTATCTAGATAGTAAAGTGATGGAGGAGGTGGGGGAGCCATCTGCGGAGGTGGAGGGATACTATGGCTATCTCTCAGGCTGTCCGTCATGGAGGAGCTTCGTGGAAATCTGTGCTCTGCTGCCAGGGCAGACAGTCGATCCTCTTCTGTGGCTCCTGCACAAACATATAGACAGATAAAAATGTATTTGGGTTTGGTGGTGCTTTAATGATAACCTAGTGTGCAATAATTCATACAATCCCATCTGAACTTTCTTTAAATTCCGATTGTTATTGTGTGTCAAAGTTCTGCATTTTAATAAATGCAGAACTGAGATTTAAGAAAGCACAGACAGATAAATGTGCTAAAATACCTTTCTGCTGTTTCACACTGTGAAGCTTGTTTGAGAAGTGTATGTAAAAGATTCATGAAGCCTTACCAAAAGACTTTGTTCGAGCCATGCTTTTCGGCAGTTGCATGTGGGCTTTTTCCAATGCTGGGTGAAGAGCACCATGAAGGGCAAGTCCTTGTCGCTCAAAAAGAGACTGCACAAAAACAAAGAAAACACTTACAACTCCCATAAAAAAATAATCATACAATAACCGAGTATTGGCGTTAGCTATTGTTTATCTAACAGTATACTGTTAGTACATTAAACCAGCATCAAAGCAAAAACTATTTTGGTTTCTACTTTTTTCAAACAAAGTATATGTACAGTTTTATAATTTACACGTGCTTGCACATACTGTATCTTACACTGATTTCTGCTGGTGTAATTCGGCGACTGGTAGGACGTTGCTTCACTGTGGCTGCTCTATAGTCTGCTTCCACCTTTGGCCTCAGTATTGTCTCCTGAGAGGCCAAAATCTCATCTAGCCTTTCTAAAAACAAACATACATTCAAAACACAGCACATTACGTTACACATCCATACAAGAAGTTATATGTACACAAGTGATATATGTATCAAGTAATATGTATTCAAGCAATGCATATCTAATTTGATGGCAAGTGAGAAAGAAAAAAAGGTTAAAGTAAATATGAAATGGTAATGACATGACAGTGAAAACTGCTGACCAAGCTCATATAAGCAGTTGAAAATGTATGGTTTGATGAATAGATGAGAGTGAATTAACACAATGACATAATGCATCATTCCTCCTTATTTATGGCAGATGGTTTAGCATGGCAAGCTATAGTAGCTCAGTTCCAATCTACAGACCTGCTTTGCTTCCATCTATTTAAGCAGTGCCATTTACACTGGATTATTTTCTTTTATGTTTTTTTGAAGTTTAATAAGGTAGTTGATGTTTACAAAGAAAAACAATTTAAAAAATAAAACAGATGGAGCCAAGAATGCATCCTGTGTGAATGGTCCCTCAGGCAGCATCCCAACTGAAATAGATCTTCATAAGTGATTCAGTTGGAACGGTTCACATGCCATACGAATAGTGTTCCTCACGTGAAGCATATGAGACGAAACTCACAATGGACTTCTAGTTGATCATTTGGGAAAGTGGCAAAAGGTAGATTTTTCTGTTGTATCATCTGTTGAACTGCATCCCAATCATCACAAATACTGCAGAAGACTTATTGGAACCCACATGGACTCAAGATTCTCAGAGAATTCAGTCAAGTTTGGTAAAGGAAAAATCATGGTTTGGGGTTACATTCAGTATGGGGGCGTGCGAGGGACCTGCAGAGTGGATGGACACATCAATAGTCTGAGGTATCAAGACATTTGAACGCTTTCTTTGCTATTCCAGATGGATGCAGTTCTCCAAGCTCATGGGAGTCATACACAATATTAATTCTTTCTCCACTGCACCATGATTTTATATTCTGTACTGTACTTTATTTCTGTTAAGTGACAAGACTTTTGTCTAAGCAAAGTCAGACTGTCCCAATTAAATCAATAAAAATCAAGGCATGATCATATTTCATTTTGGTAAAATAAGCGTATTCTAGAGGCCTTTGCCTTTCATATAAGCCACTTCTGATACCAAATGGTCAACTAGAAGTCAAGTTATTATTTGTTATTCCT
>CAIGQZ010032545.1:653359-666556 GCA_903798205.1 Danio tinwini
AGAGAGAGAGAGAGAGAGAGAGAGAGAGAGAGAGAGAGAGAGAGAGGCAGAGAAATACCAAGGCACTAATGCAATACTTACTTCAAACATGCATTGTAGTAACCATGGCAACTCTGGCAGGAGCAAGGCATGGGTTTGTGCATTTAAACTGAGAATCTGTGTGTGTGTGTGTGAGAGAGAGAGAGTTTGTATGTGTGTGGGAGGACATAGCCACAAAACTAACAACAGAGACTCCATTATTACTTCATCAGTTGTGTGTATGAGT
Organism: Danio tinwini; assembly: GCA_903798205.1. Classification (NCBI taxonomy): domain Eukaryota; kingdom Metazoa; phylum Chordata; class Actinopteri; order Cypriniformes; family Danionidae; genus Danio; species Danio tinwini. The sequence goes on from CAIGQZ010032545.1 coordinate 653,625, forward strand.
GTGTGATAGTTTGCATAGACCAGAGTTATGCAATAACCTTACAATAACTTTGCAGGTGACTGGGATTTTGTCAAGTGATAAAACAATAGTTGTTATCAAGCAAACAGATTTTAGAGTATGAATTTGCATTGGTGCTAGGTTTTAAATAAGCTATCACTTCTATCTGATCATGCAGATTTGTTCATTTCTGATGCATGCTGCAGAGAAAGCTGCGCCAAGGTCATAGGTTTAATGCCTTGGGAATTCATGCAATGGTTAAACATATAAATTCAATGCAATGCAAAAAGCTTTGAATGAAAGCACCAGCCAAATGCATTTAAACATAAATGTGGTCAATGATATTTAGGGCTTCATGGTATTGCAAAAAACTGACATTGCGATATTAGATTTTTCTAGGATATTGAGTATCAGTTCACCAGATGAATAGGTCTTTTCGGAAAGAATTCATAGTTTTATATACATCAGGATGATTTCGAAAGGCATCTGCATGGAATATAATAAACTAATAACAAACATTGATGAGTACACTAAAGCACTGATACTGTACAAATAAAATATACAGTGTTTTATGATTTTCTGGAAGTCCAGCAATTATCAGACACACAAATTGTAAAATAACACTGTATAGCCCTTATTGCATACTTATTCACAAATACATTTATACAAGCTCTCTTAAAGTTAGAAATGTCATTTCATATGCCTGAATACTTTAAACTGACTTGAAATCCTCACACATGCCCCAAAAACACACATAATTGATACAATTTTTAGTAACTTTATGGAAAAACATTGGAATGACTCCATAAATCGCGAGTGTTTTAAAATGTGGTTCTTGGTCACTTATAATAGTGGTTTGACATTGCAGGTCTTGACTATTGTGCATGCGCATATTGTGATATCCATGCTGAAACGATGTATTGTAGAGATCTATTTTATACTTAAAGTCGGAATGAAATCAAAATTGGCTCTTTTATATGTATATAGTAGTGCTTGTTATTTCAAGCAGATTTCAAGCATCTGTAAAACAGCATTTTTTCATCTTAAAAATGTTGCCAAACTTTGACATATGCTATCAATGTTTGATGCATATCGAAAAGCTTATTCATAGGAAAAGCTTATTCATGCTTTCATGACCTCTCGATTAGATTATTGTAATATGTTACTAGGTGGTTGCCCTGCTGGCCTAATTAACAAACTTCAGCTAGGTTAAAATGCAGCCACTAGAGTGCTTCCTAGAACAAAGAAATATGATTATAATAGTACTTTCATCATTGCATTGGCTCCCATTTAAATATCGCATACATTTAAACATTTAATTGACTACCTACAAAGCCCTGAACAGCTTAGCTCCCCAGTATTTGAGAGAGCTCCTGGTGTATTATAGCCCCTCACGTCCACTACGCTTAATTAATTCTGGACAATTAATTATTCCCAGAATATCAAAATCATATAGGCGGTAGATCTTTCTCATATCTGGCACCTAAACCCTTCCTAGCACAGTTCGGGAAGCAGACACACTCTGTCAGTTTAAAACTAGATTAAAGACACGTCTCTTTGCATTAGCATACACATAAAACACAAATGATGTTGAAATCCAAATCCTCTAAAGGATTGTTAGTCTGCATTATTTAGGGCAACCGGAGCCGGGAACACTTCCCTAAAAACATTATAATTTTAACTCCATCTGCGCTTATGTTAGTCTTTTTTTTTATTATTCCTGAGGTTTCCATAATCCTGGACCAGGCCGTATCCTAAGCAGCTGCTGTGGTGATTATGGAGGAGTGGAGAGCATGAGACTGATCTTTGTAAGACCCCAGTGACAGACGAGTCCTCGCATTGATCCTGAAGGGCCAGCCTGTACATCAGCCCGTGACCTCTCCTCCTGCAGCTTTTACATAATGGATGTCCAGCACTCTCCAGCCTCCAGCACCTAGACTGCAGCTCTGCACAAGAGGTTTGGCCATAAGAGAAATGGTTGTGTCCAACTGAGCCTGGTTTCTCTCGAGGTTTTTTAATTCTTCACTTTCGCCATTTGTTGAAGTTTTTTCCTTTTTTACTGGCTTGCATGGTTCGGGACCTGTGGAGCTGCGCATCAATAGATTTGCTCTTTAATTTTTGAACTCTCAGCAGTGAATATTAAACCACACTGAACTGAAATAAACTGAACTTCAACACTGAAAACTGAACTGACACAGTTTCAATTTACTCTAATCTTCTATGTGAAGCTGCTTTGACCCAATCTACACTGTAAAAGCGCTATACAAATAAAGGTAAATTGAAAAAAAATGAATTGAATTGTTATGAACGATGTATCTGTGCACTTCAATATTTTGTAAAAAAATATTTGCCCTCTTTATTCAAATATCATAACCTTCTCTTTCCTGTTGAAATGATTTTCCTTCACTTCTGGTCATATGGAATGCCTTTAGGGCGAGACTATCAGGGACTGTCTAGTCACTGCTCTGCCTTCCATTCTTTAATCCTCTTCAATATACAGGGAGTGCAGAATTATTAGGCAAATGAGTATTTTGACCACATCATCCTCTTTATGCATGTTGTATTACTCCAAGCTGTATAGGCTCGAAAGCCTACTACCAATTAAGCATATTAGGTGATGTGCATCTCTGTAATGAGAAGGGGTGTGGTCTAATGACATCAACACCCTATATCAGGTGTGCATAATTATTAGGCAACTTCCTTTCCTTTGGCAAAATGGGTCAAAAGAAGGACTTGACAGGTTGCAGAGGAATGCAGCACTCTTAAAATTGCCAAGCTTCTGAAGAGTGATCATCAAACAATCAAGCGTTTCATTCAAAATAGTCAACAGGGTCGCAAGAAGCGTGTGGAAAAACCAAGGCGCAAAATAACTGCCCATGAACTGAGAAAAGTCAAGCGTGCAGCTGCCAAGATGCCACTTGCCACCAGTTTTGCCATATTTCAGAGCTGCAACATCACTTGAGTGCCCAAAAGCACAAGGTGTGCACTACTCAGAGACATGGCCAAGGTAAGAAAGGCTGAAAAACAACCACCACTGAACAAGACACACAAGCTGAAACGTCAAGACTGGGCCAAGACATATCTCAAGACTGATTCATCTATTCGGGCCAGATAGATGGGCCCGTGGCTGGATCGGTAAAGGGCAGAGAGCTCCAGTCCGACTGGAGTACTGTTTTGGGCTGGTATCATCAAAGATGAGCTTGTGGGGCCTTTTCGGGTTGAGGATGGAGTCAAGCTCAACTCCCAGTCCTACTGCCAGTTTCTGGAAGACACCTTCTTCAAGCAGTGGTACAGGAAAAAAGTCTGCATCCTTTAAGAAAAGCATGATTTTCATGCAGGACAATGCTCCATCACACCAAGTACTCCACAGCGTGGCTGGCAAGAAATGGTCTAAAAGAAGAAAAACTAATGACATGGCCTCCTTGTTCACCTGATCTGAACCCCATAGAGAACCTGTGGTCCATCAAATGTGAGATTTACAAGGAGGGAAAACAGTACACCTCTCTGAACAGTGTCTGGGAGGCTGTGGTTGCTGCTGCACGCACTGTTGATGGTGAACAGATCAAAACACTGACAGAATCCATGAATGGCAGGCTTTTGAGTGTCCTTGCAAAGAAAGGTGGCTATATTGGTCACTGATTTGTTTTTGTTTTGTTTTTGAATGTCAGAAATGTATATTTGTGAATGTTGAGATATTATATTGGTTTCACTGATGAAAATAAATAATTGAAATGGGTATATATTTGTTTTTTGTTAAGTTGCCTAATAATTGTGCACAGTAATAGTCACCTGCACACACAGATATCCTCCTAAAATAGCTCAAACTAAAAACAAACTAAAAACTACTTCCAAAATATTCAGCTTTGATATTAATGAGTTTTTTTGGGTTCATTGAGAACATTGTTGTTTAATAATAAAATTAATTCTCAAAAATACAACTTGCCAAATAATTCTGCACTCCCTGCTTCCCAAATGACAAAATCATGCACTGCCCTACATGTTTTTCCTCATTTTAGGACCGTTTTAAGTGGATATGTCACAATAGACAATTTTAACTTCTGTTTTATGGTAAATTTAAACACATTCTTTCCTCTCTCTCTGTGCACCAAACACTTTCTTACAATCACTCCATGTCTCAAGGAAAACACTGCAATTCTGAGTGTGCTTTAGGCAGGTGAGTGGGCTGAACAAACCACATGTATAAGCCCTCGATATGCACCAGACACTTTCTTAAACTCCACTCTCTTAAGCCGGATTATTACTTTCGCCTGGCGCCACATTGCACACCGTTGCTGACTGCGCGTGCACCTCGCGAAACGGACGAGGCTTTTATACTTGCCACATTCGCCGTTGTGATCTTATTTAAAACGACAGGGGGCAGTCAAAAGAAACTCACCTTAAATTCAGACGGATAAACAGAGAAGTAAAACATTTCCAGAACTCTGTTATATCATTAAAGATTTTTTAACTAATTATTTTATTTTTTTAATAAATTATTTTAATGATTATAAGGATTTTTATAACCATTCAAGATATTTTTTATCAAACTATGATGCATCACATGCTTTTGTTTATGTCTAAGACAGTATTACATATTGAAGTTTATTAAAATATTAATGACAAGAGAACATGGATTGCTCTACAAATATATTTTTTATTATGGCAAGAATAAAAGCAAAAAAAGCACACCTACTAAAAAAAATCAATCAATCAATCAATCAATCAATCAATCAATCAATCAATCAATCAATCAATCAATCATTTTCTTTTTGGCTTAGTCCCTTTATGGAATGAACCGCCAACTTATCCAGCACATGTTTTATGCAGCGGATGCCCTTCCAGCTGCAACCCATCTCTAGGAAACATCCATACACACTCATACACTACGGACAATTTAGCCTACCCAATTTACCTGCAATGCATGTCTTTGGACTGTGGGGAAAACCGGAGCACCTGGAGGAAACCCACGCGAACGCAGAGAGAACATGCAAACTCCACACAGAAACGTCAACTGAACCAGGCGAGTCTCGAACCAACAACCTTCTTGCTGTGAGGCAACAGCACTACCTACTAAAAATGCTGATGTTTATTAGACTTAGACTGCTCCACAATGCACACATTACTGTCTGGCTAGTTTCTGTCTTTTTCTTATGCTAAAAGGCCAATAATGGTCCAACATTCCTGATAATTATCACCAATAAAGCCTAGAAAAACAGGACATTAGTACACTCTCAGAAATAAAGGTAAGCGAGCTGTCACTGGGGTGGTACCTTTTCAAAAGGTACACATTTGTACTTTAAGGGTCCATATTGGTACCTCAAAAGTATATATTAGTACCTACAAATTTTAAGAGGAACACTTTTGTACTTTTTAGGAACCAATATGTACCCTTGAGGTATTAATATGGACCTTTCAGTTACAAATGTGTACCTTTTGAAAAGGTACCACCCCAGTGACAACTTGTGTACCTTTATTTTTGAGAGTGTATGTTGTAAATCGATAGGTTCAAATTGTCCTTTCCAGTTATCAAAGAAATTGTTTGTTTCTTAATTATAGTTTTGTAACTACTAAATTGTTTTCAATTCAAAATTGCAATATATATACTATATCTAATATATATATATATATAAAACCTATACTGTAATTGTGTACCTGGGTCTCCACTTTTACCATGGCCTCTTTTAGCTTTAACAAACTTATCCCTCAGGTTTTTCCAAACCTTTAAACAAAAACATTCCTCCTGTTGCAATTTCTAGCCAATAGTTATTGATCATCAGGTTATCTCTATGATAACGGATCATAAAGATGTCTTTACAGTCGTACCTGTTTCAGACAAAATCTCTTCAAAGTGGTTTTTATTCAACTCAAATGAAACGCGGCGCGGCACGCACGGTTCGCTTGAGTCAAAAAAAAAATCATGCGATCCGTCAGCCGAAATCATGCGGCGTGCACCCAAAGCAAACCTCCGCGATGACGTCACATTCACCGCGTGCACTCAAGCGAAATAGTGGACGCGTCGAGTAAAAACCAGGCTTTAAACTTACACCACCCAATCAGCTCCAAACTGGGATCGAACCGGCAACTCTCCGCATGGGAGTCGGTTGTTCTAACAAGTAGGCTAAAGACCATGGCCTCTAGCGTCTGTCGCTAGAGCACCTTTTCGGGTTCAGAAGAGTGAGGTTTAACAGCACAGCACTTTACTAGCTGGCCTCTGTTAGACATGGACAACTTTTCTGCCAGTTTGCTCAGTAGCTCACCTTGTACAGTTTTGTACTTGTGACACAGAGTGCTCAGCTTTGAGTCTGGTGAAGCATGAATTCACAAAAGAGGTAAAAGCAATGTAAAATCAAGGTAGAACTAAGTGCAAATGCCCTAAATGCACTTTTCTTCTCTGTTAGCTTTTGATAACACTATTGGCTGGGTTTAGGTCATTGTTTTGCTGGTGATCTGTATGACAAGCTTTGTCTTCTCATAGACGTATACAAGAAAGATGTCCAAACCCTAACTAAGATCTACAAACTCTAAGTAATGCACTTCAGATTCACAAAAAAATGCAGACAGGAGCGCCCTCTAGTGGATTTGTCATCTGAAACTTGCAATGAAATATACCAGAAGTAATGTATTTTATGTTTTGCAAAAATGTAGATTGAGGGATGTATTTCCAGTCATGGTCAAGTTGTGCCCCAATTGACCCCATTTAAAAGCACTATCTGGACAAATAAAATAACCAATCATCTTAATCAAATCCTCCCTTGTTAAGGCACATTGGATGAAAGTGTCTGCTAACAACTTAATTTCCTTTTCCATCATCCACTGAAGGCAAACACAGGTCAATGAAGGGTTTGAATTTTGTGTGGGAGTTGCAGATAAAAGTGAGGATTAGTTTGCATGGATACTGAATAGATTTCCTTTTTGGGTTTCGAGGTTTTGCTGTAGTTCTAATAAATCCACTGGCAAACTCAGTCAACTGCTAAACGATGGAGTGGGTTGTAAGAATGTGTGTATGAAGAAAGGCGGCACAGAAAACACTTCGACACTTTAATCTGCTCGGTCATCACAATTACTTGTGACAAATGACCCTGTCATTTAGTTAATGCTCCTGAAGTTTTTTCCTCAGACAAACACAGTCATTACAATCACGGTCTGCTGTGATAATTTACACTCGCACACATTTATTCATTCTTGCAGCATTTCTTTGCCTCATGTTTGAGACTGGATTTGTCACGCTGAGAGAAGATTTCTCTCTGTCTGATCATCACATACAGTGCAGAGCATCAAAGGCTGGTTCCCTAGCAACCCGTGCCTCTGTCTGCCTGCAGAAGCCACGCCCACAATAAAAAACAAAACCAGCAGTCAGCACATTCCTTGAGTCATGACTTCACTACAACACCACATTTACAATAACACAGACTTAACAGTGTGATATTTTCAAGAGAGACAATGTTAAACACACTTGAAGTACCTGAAACATAAAAAAATGTAAGCAAGAAAATGCGTAAACAAACAAACAATTTAATTGATTTAAATAATAATATTAATATATGCATTTCTGTCTGAAAATAAAGTAATTTAAATTAAAAAGGAAACCAATAATAAACATTTTTGTTATGATTATCTAGCGCTGCAGATCGCTAACATCCTACAAATCTGCTATTACATGGACTACATTTTCCATCATGTACTTTGTACACACCGGTTTCTGTTTCACTTTGATTACATGCACACACACACACAGCCGGAGGATTGTTATGGACTGATTACATGGACTTTCACATCTGAGTCTTGATTAACTGTCTGTGAACATTACGACATATTTTTGCCCTGCCTTGTCTTTCCCTTGCTGACCTTAACTTTGCTTTATTGCTTATTCTGCCGGCCACCTGTAATGACCATATGCCTGTTTATGACTACACCTTTTGGATGATCTGCATATACCAATTTGCTCCTGTGTTGACTGTTGCCTGCCTGATCATTCTTGTTAATAAACATGCGTTTGGACTCTGTTGTCAGTGTCCTCATCACATTACAATTTTTATCATCTATGATAATAAGAATAAAATAGTTTTGCTGGAAAATAAAACTATTTTAATAATAAAATAACAATTATTATATTACGTTAATTATATTATTATTAATTATATTGTTAACTATTCTATTATGGTAATAATAATATAAAATATTAATATTAAATTGATTAATCAAATAAAAATGTAAATAAATAAATAAAACTATTAATAATTAAATTATTTTTTTTATTAAATACAAAAATGTGTGTTAAAAATTTACTTATAAAATGTAACAAAATAAAGAAGCAAAACATATAATAACAATAAAATTATTAATGTTATTAGGTTATTAATATTATATTAAGTCAGTCAATCAATCATTTGACAATTTCAGCAATTTCCTTGTTAAAATAAAATAAAATAAAATAATAAAAAATAAAATTTATTTAAATAAAACAATAAAATAATTAAATTACATAAAAATAAAATAAAATAAATTATAAAATAATAAAAATAAATCTAAAATAAAATAAAATAAAAAATACAATATAATAAAATCTAAGATCTGTTCTGTTTTAGGCATAAAAGCACATTACCTTTTTTCCTGACTGTCTCCTCAGACTCTGGCTTGCGTGTGACGGATGCCACCTTCATCAGGAGGCTGTTCCCGCCCTGCCGGATGAGTGACACCACCTGCTTGTGTCCCACTTTTACCACATTTACACCATTCACCTGAAAGACCAATCACAAACAAATCAGAGCTGATTCTGCTCCTCCCACACACTTTCAACATCTCAAGGTCATTTGACAGCTGCAAACACCACAATACATTTATGTGCTGATGATCTAAGCATAATGAATCCACTTGTAAAGTCTGATATACGGCGTCACAGTTTCCAGGTCCAAGTGCTCTAGTAGATGCTAAAAGAGAACAACAAATGTGACAAATATATGCTCATAGTGTGCTATTGTTGAATGTTTATATCCACACTGTAAAAAATATCCACATATTAGTAGTTTTCCATATTTTCTGATTTATGTTTTTATTTTTTATTTATGCTGTTGAGTTGCATTATGGGACCTTGATCTTTCTTGCAACAATTTATAACCTTGAAAAGTTATAAGAAGTGACTTTTATTAACATTTTTAATAGTTTAAAGTGATTAGTTTAAAGTAAAAGTATTGACGGAGTTGGTGTTGTATAAGATGCTACAAAAACTTTGTAATAAACTGTCAGTACATTTTCTGTTACTTTACAGACTTATTTCTCTATATATTACTTCTTATACAGTGTATTATTATATCAAACTACTAAAATGTCAATTAAAGCTACTTGTTTAACAGTACACAGCAAATTCATTAGTGTTAGATTTCGAGTGTTGGGGTAATTCAGAGTAAAGTGTTCTAGAGTTAGATAAAGATAAATAACCCTCTCAGCGTTAGAAGCTGATTTGCCTCCTTGTCGTACAGAGTTACATGTTTCTAACGCTAATACAGTGTTGACTACTACATCTGGGAATTTATGCAGCAATATATCCCTGAAGGATTTTTCCAGGCCATTTTCTTCAGCCACGAGCAGCAATAAGAAGAAGCAACTGATGAGTAAAAGTACTTAAAATGTTTGTATGTAGACATTTGACATCAAAATCGTTTTATATACAGTACATGTTAGTTTTAAATATCTCACAAAAAAGTATATTTTTCATCTTTATTTTCTTCTGTACTAGTTATGTTACATTAAAATGAAAGCTGTCTTAAAACTGCTTTTCTTAATTAAAATATGAGAAAATACAGTTTGTGACTGTTTTGAACTGTATTCCTTAAACAATGATGGAATAGTTAATAAAGAGTTGCTGATATGAAACAAGATATATTTTTATTTCCGTGTGCGGCGCAGTTCGGCAATCTAGTTACCTTCGTTTCCCTCACGCAACACTCTGTCTCTTTCCACACACCTTTGGTGGCGAGAGCAAATGAAAAATTCACGCGTGTGAGGGAGCTGCTTTGTTTATTTATGTAACACAGCTATACGTCTTGTTTTTTGCTTGCTTGCTTGTGGTTGGGTAATATATTTTACACTATAAAAGTTTGCTAATAACACTCTCTGATTGTTAACTCTTTCAAAAGAACACCAGTGAACACTGGTGCAGTGTTGAGGATTGACCTGAGTGTTAAAACATAACACTAACTGATGTTTAGATAATCCTTTGTGGTGTTAATATTTTACACTATAAGAGTTTGTTAATTAACACTCTCTGAGTGTTAATCATGATAACTCTTTCAAAAGTGTTATTTCAACACTTATATAGTGGTTCCCATATAATCTCTGAGGAAGTGTTAATTTTAACTGTAAGGTAGTTAAGTCTACTATCTAAAATTTGCAGTGTAGAGTTGAATTTTCTAAATCAAAAATGGACAGAGGAGAGATCAACGTCCCATAATGTAATGGCATAATGAGTAAACGGAAAACACTTGTGAATCACAAAATATGGAAACTGTTCATTGACATATTTTTTACATTTTTTTGCATGCAGACAGTGAATACTCCTCTCTAAATTATTAAATTATTGGTGTCTAGGACACAGAAAATCTTAATACTTTGTAAAAGATTCAACAGAATGTATTGATATTTACGTTTACATATATTAATTTAGTAGACACTTTTATAAAAGCAAAGTATAAGTGAGGATAAAAGAAACACTGAATTTGTTGAGAAGTTTTTTTAATTATAATTCAAGAGTTCACACTTAGCTGATGATTGATTATAAAGCTTGTTTGGCATGCTGTCCCGGGAGAGAGCCCTGAGCTCATAAGATCCTCGAGCACGGGGCTCCCTCCCGTTTTTAAGGCAAGAGGGGAGTTTGAGCTCAGGTAGATCTCGAGAACTCCCCTGCTGTAGTAGCTAATGAACAGATAGTGATTGCTCTTAAGAGATAACTACTTACTAGGTGCTTGTCTATGGTGCCGATTTAGATTAGTCAATTAACTTAAGCTGCATGTTTTTGGACGGTGGGAGGAAACCGGGGAACCCAGGGGAAAAACACGTGTGCACGGAGAGAATCCCGTGATCACGTGCTCCTCTCAAAATTAGTTTATAAATAAACTTCACTTCAGTCTGTGTAACAGCTTTTGTAGGAAAGTGTACGTGCATATGGAGTGGAAAAGACTCCCAGCAAGCATTTTTAAAATATGTCTAATAGACATCTAAACATAGTCGTTTTGGCTAAAAGAAGGCTAAACTTGGGCTGTCAGTGAAAATCTAATAGACATCTATAAATTGGCCAAAACTAGACTAGTCATTAAACAAACAAAATAAAAGACTACACATATAAAGTCTGTCTAATCTCTCTCTTTGACGACTAGTCTAAGCTATTTTTAGATGTCTATTAGATTTTCACTGACAGCCTAATTTTAGCCTTGTTTTAGCCAAGCTGTCTACGTTTAGATGTCTAATAGACGTCTTTTAAACACAAAATTGTTTACTCTCTCCTACAGGTGGTTTGTTCAGCCCATTCACCTGCATGAAGTACACTTCACATTTGAACAAAGTTTGATTATTGACTTACAATAATCAGAGGGTAACAGAGGGTATTTAGGAAAGTGTCTGGTGCATATAAAGAGGATAGAGCTGGTTTTCAAGCACTCACAATTGCACAATGTTTTTCCCAGAAACAATGCATGTTTATAAGAATGTGTCTGGTGCAAATAGAGTGGAAAAGAGTGTCTTTCCTACAGGTGGTTTGTTTAGCCCACTCACCTGTGTGAAACACTCAGAACTGCACATTTTCCCCCCAGACACATTGAGCATTTATAAGAAAACAGCTGGTGCATATGACTTAATGGTGAGCATAAACGGCTATTGAGAGTGTTGACTCAATGGTCATCAGCATCTTAAATCTTTGAAAGTTTAATTTTTTGATTAAAGAAACTATGAACGTTACATGTATTTATGTATGTATTATTTCATCTTTGCAATCAAATTACAAAAAATAAATACTGCTTAAGCAAGGTGTTTGTAATGCAGCGTCTATGGGGCAGCTATGTTGTCGTTCTCTCTGCCGTTATCAGTCTCACACAATTTTGTCCTTATTCTGAAAGTCTTGATAACACCGTCGTGGAGTTTTTCTTTTATAATTTCAGCAAATAGAATTGTAAAAAAATATATTAGCTGTACTCTCCTATTCACTGCGCTCTAAGTTTACCCAACTATGATGACTTCCGCTACAGAGAAACCTGAAAATGTGAAAAGGGTCTATTCACATGAGTAAAGGCTTGGACTCATAAACAGTAATTCATACAACAGAACTACACAAGCGGGTTGGATATACAGTACATGAATATTAGTGGTCAAAACAATGTTATACCTCAATGAGGAAGTCTCCAGTTCTAAGCCCCGCCCTCCAGGCCACGCCCTCGACATCCACAGACTCCAGGTACTGCAGTGCAGGAAAGGCAGGTGTGGGTGTAAACTCTTCAATGGGTGTCTCCGCTACACACATACACAGATAATAACGCGTAAGATCATGAAGTAACTCTAACAAGTCAATCAATGGCTTATTAGTTAATATACCAGTCATATCAGGTATGTAAAATTTTTTACAAAATGACAGATACTTATGCATATTTCTGTAAATAAGAGGGTTAAGTGTTTTTTTTTTATCTCAGGGAAAGTCATAGTACAGGAATTATGAAAGCATTAAAGAGACAAGCCAGAACTCATACTCATAGGAGATACTAATGCACCATGTGGGCAACAGATGGCATTAGGAACTCATAACTTCTACACAGAATGGTGCCACCCCAGAGACTGGGCATTTACAAACACACACACACACACACGCACACACGCACACACACACACACACACACACACACACACACACACACACACACACACACACACACACACACACACACACACACACACAC
>CAIGQZ010032545.1:671425-681609 GCA_903798205.1 Danio tinwini
ACGAAACGAAACGAAACGAAACGAAACGAAACGAAACGAAACGAAACAAAACAAAACAAAACAAAACAAAACAAAACAAAACAAAACAAAACAAAACTAAACTAAACTAAACTAAACTAAACTAAACTAAACTGATATGAAACAAGTTAGGGGTGAGTAAAGGCTGACAGAGCTTTCGTTTTTGGGTGAACTGTCCCTTTAAAACGCTGCCCTGATTCACAATGCATGCCCTTGGCAGAGGAAGGGAGAGAGGCTTTAAGAAGACGTTAATTCAAAGTTAAGCGTAGTGTGAAAAGCAATTTACAGTGATTTCATGATATAGATTGGTTTGTGTGTTCTCTGGAAATCAAACCCTTGACCTTGGCTTTGCTAGCGCCATGCTCTACCAGGCCAAGCTACAGAAAAAAAAAGATATTCTCTTTATTACAGCAAAATCTATATCTCTAAACATAGCACTTCATTTCCAACAGCTCCCATACCATCCAGAAATCTGTTTTATAAACAGAGCATAATAAAGCGCTTGTGAACAGCTGTTTGTATGCTGATTGCAGAATAATTACCACAAACGGCTAAAAGCTGTCTATGTGCTCACAGGAGACAAGAGCAACGACTGGTGCCTTTATCATCAACTGTTAGGAGAAAGCTTATTTCTCTCTCTCTCTCTCGTACCCCGAGGGTCTTCATCACCAATGCATTAGGAGTGACAAGAATCTAATTAAGCAGTGGAGAATCAATTAGATCAATTACAGATGATTCGATGTCGTTAGCGCCTCGGGTTAACGAAACGCTCTGTCCTACAGAACAGCAGTCACGCCTGTGATAACATCAGTGTACGGTCAGGCATCTGGAACTGGCATTTGCTGTGAGTTTGTTTATAAACAAAAGACGAGCCAAATTAAACTGGGACAGTGGAATATTTGGGTTTCATAATGCTTAATGTGATGTCCCTGATCATATCAAGAATATATATATATATACAGTAGAAGTCAGAATTATTAGCCCCCTTGAAATAATTATTAGCCCCCCTGTTTATTTTTTCCCTTAATTTCTGTTTGGGGAGATTATTTTTTCAACACATTTCTAAACATAATAGTTTTAATAACTCATTTCTAAGAACTGATTTATTTTATCTTTGTCATGATGACAGTAAATAATATTTTACTAGATAATTTTTAAGACACTTTTATACAGCTTAAAGTGACATTTAAAGGCTTAACTAGGTTAATTAGCTTAACTAGGCAGGTTAGGGTAATTAGGCAAGTTATTGTATAATGATGGTTTATTCTGTAGACTATTGAAAAAAATATAGCTTAAAGGGGCTAATAATTTTGACCTTCAAATGGTTTTAAAAAAATAAAACAAATAAGACTACAGAAGAAAAAATATTATTAGACATACTGTGAACATTTCCTTGCTCGATTAAACATCATTTGGAAGATATTTAATAAAGAAAAAAATATTAAAAGGGGGCTAATAGTTCTGACATCAACTGTATATATAGGGCCATGAATATTTGGACATCGAGACAATTCTAACATTTCTGGTTCTTTACACCAACACAATAGATTTAAAATTAAATGAATAAGATGTGCTTTAACTGCAGTCTGTCAGCTTTAATTAGAGGGTATTTACATCCTAATCAGGTGAATGGTGTAGGAATTACAACACTTTGCATGTGCCTAACGTTGCATAACGTGTATCCTGTCACATTTGCTGTGCTTGCATAAGGAAACTTTAGAACGACATTGTGTGTGACTCATTGTTGCAGAAAGGCTTAAATCAGGGATGTCCAAACTTGGTCCTGGAGGGCTGGTGTCCTGGAGAGTTTAGCTCCATCCCTAATCAAACACACCTGAACCAGCTAATCAAGCTCTTACTAAATATACTAGAAACTTGCTGGCAGGTGTGTTAAAGCAAGTTGGAGCTAAACTCCAGGACCGAGTTTGGACACCCCTGGCTTAAATTAACTCTACAACACATATCAAATAACCTTTGGGAAAGTTCTTATTTTAGTTAGGGATATCTGCTTTATTCTTGTCTGTCACTGTGCTGTTTATCTACGTGAAGGCTACACGCATAAGAGCAATAGACAGATCTCTATGGCCCTTACACGCATGTGGGAACGATGTGCGGGAAGAACTAGCTCATTAGCATTAAAGGCACAGGCAACAAAAACAGCTACAATGTCCTTAAAGCTCAAATTTCACAGATTTAAAAAAATATAATAAATAATACTTATTGAGACACAAAAGACTTATCTTAAATCTTGAAAAAGAGGAAAAATAGGTGACCTTTAATGTACAGTAAGTAATTAAAATCTCTGAACATCATCTCTTGCTCCGTAGGTGGACATTTCAATTGGATAACTGCCTTTATTGTATTTCCTTTTACTTTGGTTTGCAATGAGATCATTCTAAACTACTAAACTCTGGGAAAGTGCAATCAAACAGCAAGCAAATATATTTACACAATCAGTAACACGCACGCACGCGCACACACGCACACACACGCACATACACGCACGCACATACACGCACGCACACACACACACGCACGCACGCACGCACGCACGCACGCACGCACGCACGCACGCACACACCCGTTTTTTTTTTCTTCTTTTTTTCTGTGACGATTCGGGACTGAACAACAACAACGATTAATTTTTAAGAACGGTTCACTTACAGACTGAATCACTTATCTGACTCTTCTTCTCCTATGAACACAAAATGTCTCTTTCCTCACAGCGCCCTCAATGGTGCACCCCATGCATCCCTGCACGCTGTCCTCTTCAACTTCTTTAAGAATTATATACATATATATAAACCACAAATAAAATAAAAGCAGTAAAAATAAAATAAACATATTTATAATCCTTTTGAGGCCATTACAGTACCATGTATATTGCTGAAAACTGTATGTAGATTGTCTGGGTTGTTTCATATCTAGTGGAAAATGTAAAATAAATTACAAATTTTAAATATTTGTTATACGCTTAGAAAAGCCCTCGCAGTTAAGTTCAGCTAATCTAGCGCCTAATGATACTTTGATGAGATAATGAAGTGTGAAACTGAATATAATGGCCATTAGACCTCAGGAAGAAGGTTTCCTGTAGTGCTGGCTTCTTGTCAATGTAATGCACACAACTCCCAAAAATGATCTCGCACACAACTCCCAAAAGATGAGCGCTAGCATACTTCGTCTCATGTCATGAAGCTAAATGTGTGTACGCTGAATTACATTTTTCATCAAAGTTAAAAAATTAATGAGGTCTGATAATGCTATGTTAGTAGCTACAGATAAAGGCCCAATTCCAATTCTATTTTTGTATTCCTTCCCTTTCCCTTTGGCCCTTAAACAAAGTGTGAAGTGGAAGGGCTTCAAAATTTACTCCTAAGAAATGGGACACCACTACAACACCTGCACACGTCATCATATGTCATCGCCAGTGTTGCCAGATTGGGGGGCTTCAAATTGGACGGTTTTGAATTTCATTGTGTGAGTAAAAAATGGCATAAGCGGGTTGACAAAATTTGGGCAGTTTTGAAACGTTAATTTTATATGCAACTTATTTAACAAAACATAACTGTGTGTTCCTACTCCCATTCACTCCCCCGGACAAATCTGACACCCCTTTGCTTGCACGTGCATTACGCAGCACCTGCAGTTAAACTCACAGCGGTTTATGACACTTTTATCAATCAAACTTTTTTCCGCAGTTGACAGCAAGAACAAACATAGAAGCTTCGTCTAATCGACAAGAAGCATCTAATTATGTTCAAAAGAATTTAAAACGCCAAATAGGACGAATTTTTTACCCCATTTCGAAAGGAAAACATACTCTAGGTAGTGTAATCTACAAAACATTAAGTGCAGTGTGTGGGTGAGAGGTGGGCAGAGTTTCGATGTGATCTGGTTATGTTGTAGTTTTGTGACTGCTGGTGTTGGTGGCTGTATGGTTAGAAAATTATAACAGTTAAAGTAACTAGGTTAATTTCGTTTTAAATAAATTAAAATAAAATAAAATATTAATCTAATATTTTGGCAATTTTTTTGTGCATTAGGCCGGGTTTTGGACAGCTTTTGTGCTGGAAAAAGTCAGCTACATCTGGCATCATCGCAATCTCTTCATATGAGATTGACGATCGCGACTGCTATAGTTATTTCAGTTGTTTTTTTTGGTGTCTATCTTCAGGAAACCACTGAAGGCATATATCATGTCATAACGATATAATGTGGTAATAAGATCGTAACTGTATTGTGTATTTACACCATGGCCATATTCATCTATGTAAACACACCAAAAACAACATTAACATTATAGCAGACACCATAAAATGGTCTTTTCTGACAGGGTATTTGAGTGTTACTGAGTGTCAGAATGTTGTGGGACTGCTATACACAGGAGATATTATTAGGGATTATAGATAGAGAAATTTAGCCAGTTTATTTTAACATTTTTTTTAAAGCATGATGGTAAAACACGAACACGGTTATGAATGTATTAAAACATATGCTTGTTTGTTGTTAAAATGCATAGTAATTACAAAAAATAAACACACTATGGCCAATTTAGTTTATTCAATTCACCTATACCACATGACTTTTGACTGTGGGGGGAAACTAAAGCACCCGGAGGAAACCCATGCGAACACGGGGAGAACATGCAAACTTTAGACAGAAAAGTCAACTGACCCAGCCTGGACTCGAACCAGCGACCTTCTTGCTGTGAGGCAACAGCGCTAACCACTGAGCCATCATGTCCCCCTTGCATCCCTAATATTTGGTATTATTATTCAAAATGTCTCATTAAAGATTTCGTTTGTGACAAATAGTGCAAAAGGTTTGTCTGGGAGGCACAACATGTACCTGCAATTCTAGAATCACCCACATGCTAACACAAAGTAAATTAAGCTATGCCTACACTAATACAGAATTAGTAAATGTTAAAGCAGGATTCATAAATTTAACAATGCTTCATGTTCACACTATTGTTTTTAATTCTTTCCAAAAAAGAAAAGGTCATGCGCACTAAAACGACTGAAATGCTTTCGTGTTGAAATGCTTTCTGAAATGAGTTCATGTACTGTGCATGAACACAGAGGTAACACGCTTTCACCTGCGTCATATCCGTCTGCTGTTTATTTACTTTCCATCTCTTTGAAACGTTGTGGGAAAATGTCACAACTGTCATCTGGTTAGCAAAAACAATAGCTCCCAGTAAACATTCTGTGTCCTTTGAAGGGTGAAACAAATCACAACCCACAGTTCCCGCGGATTAATAACTGTTTTGAACTTGTAGGTTAATCCAACATTTTTAACAATTACAGAGAACGCCTTCTGCGTCATTCAAATCATGTGTATGAAAGCATTTTGTCTTCCCTGTAAAATATAATGATGATGGAAAAAGTTGTAGTGAGACCTAAATGCTTTCTGAGGTTAATGTCTTAGGTAATGTTTTGTGTCACTGTTTGTTCAGTCTGCATTAATGCATTTAGTGTAAAGCTGCACAATTAAACATTAAAAGATCGTGATCTCAATTCAAACCTGCGCAACATGAATGATCTATGATAATGATTTGCATATGTTTATTGATCCTTCAAAGCGCTGCATTCAAATCTGCTTCTGATCGAGAGAGAATCAGTTTTACACTTTTTCAGTTTGTTACAAACAGTTATATAACACAGAAGTGCTGGGAGAACAGTTCATAGTTCAGATATAAACACTAATGTTTATGGTAAAGATTAAAATCACTGTTTAATAGAACTCAACTCTAGTAAATGTTGTAGCAATTACATTATAACCAATGGGTGGCGACAAACAACCATCAAAATTATGTCACTAAATAGGTTTTCAAAACTGATCCACCTATAATGAAACATGAAGTTTTGTGTGTGGATTGTTGAATCATTACTTGAAGATAAGTATAATCTGTTGTACAAGATGTTAGATTTCTATATTTAGCATTATCAGCAAAAGTAGCAAAGATCATTTTTCGTATTAAATATTTTCCTTTTTTTCAGCTGGTTCTTTCTTGATTTTTATTTTTATTAAAATGCCAGGTTCTAAGTTATCTTTGCTAAAAAAAACTATGTTTTTTGCAGTAATATTTTTGTATAAATGAAAAGCAAATGACAAATCGTCACCTTGGAATTATAAGGCTTTATCTGTGATCTAAATGATTTTGAGATATAGAGCTTCAAAGTTTTTGCATTCCATATAGCAAACAGTATGTATTTAAAATGTGTTAGAAGCCTTAAAATGTAAACAATTTATAAAAAAACATCCCATAATGTAAATAACTTTACTTTTGGTCATTTCATAAGAATATGTCAATAACTCAATTTTGACAAAAATGTCAGATAAAACCTTATAATTCTATGGTGATGATTTGTCTCCTCCCTTTTTTGCTGATCCAAAAAATGGTCTGATCCATGACTCAAAAACCGTAGTGTGATCCGAACCGTGAGATTTGTGATCCAATACACCACTAATATAAAGGATGCACAAACTAAGATCAACCTTTAATAAAGCTGTCAAAATGGACAACATCCAAATCATCTGCTTTACAATGTTGTCCACTCTGTAAGCTGGATTGGTCTGATGACAGCGTCAATGACTAAAATGCGTCAGCGTTTACGAAAGCCTCTCTTTTCAAGGCCTTTTTTAAACAAATACGCATTATTGTAGGCATGGTCTTAATTAGCAGTTTTGAAGTGTTAGCTGAGCATTACTTTGACACTAAGGTGAATGCATTTCATACTGAGAAATAGATGATTGTAAAAGTCTGCGAGAGGCTTTGTTTGTCTCGTTTCTCTGATGCAGCAGATAATGGTTTGACGGTGCAGTTCTTTAAGCTGTGGTTCCAGGCCGGTTTGCTATTGTTGAGCAGCTTGGCAAGAGAAGATGAATGGAGTGAAAAGTATCAATTTGACAGAAAGACTTCAGTAATTAATCCTCTCTCACTCTATTCCCTAAGTCATCTCTTCGTCTCATCCTGCTTTCCCACATCAATCTGTCTTCCATTTCAAAAACACTTCATTTCAGTGTTTAATACATTACACAGACCAACAGCAAAAAGATAGCAAAGCATAAACTGCAGCATTATCATGTCGTTTTGGGTTTTTAGGTGTAAATTAAATCAATAGGTAACATCTTAAAATTTTTGTTCAAACAAAACATTTAAATGACATCATTATAAACCTTTATGAAAATGCTGGTTCCCACTGACTTCCATAGGAAAAAAATACAATAATAATAATTTGGAAGTCAATGGGTGCAGCAACTAGCATTTTTCAAAATATCTTCTTTTTTGTTTAACAGAAGAAAGAAACTCAAATAGGTTTTAAACAAGCAAAGAGTGAGTAAATGATCATTTTGGGTGAACTATCCCTTTAAATCTAATAGTAGATATCATATATTAGCAAGACATAATATTTTTAGTTTATGTTGACTGGCAAACCTGCATATTAGCTGAACATGTTGTAGCCTGCCACACTTCCCAGCTAATATTTACAATTTAAAATGATTAGTAGCCTTATATTTATATTTAGCTTATTATATTTAATTATTAGCATTTCATAGGCATAAATACAGGTTTATTATATAGAAAGTTACTACTTTTGTAGTCTAAAAAAAACAAACATTAAAAGATTTTATGAGAAAAAGTAAATTTTAATTAATTTGAACATAATAATAATAATAATAATAATAATTATAATTATAATAATAAAAATTATAAAAAATATATAAAAGTATAAAAAGTCCTGATGAGGAGCTTCTGATCAATAATTTTGCATTGTTAAACAAATAAATAATTAAATAAATAAATAAATAAAGTAATAAAATGCTACTACTACTAATAATATTAAAAATAACTTGATACTACTGCAACCTATTTACATATTGAAATGATTAATAGCCTTATTATTTTTAATTATTTATTAGTAGGTTACAGGTATAAATAAAGGTTTATGATAAAGAAAGTTTTACTATATTTGCAGTCTAAAAACAGACAAACATCAAAAACTTTTATGAGAAAAAGTAGATAGTAAAATTCATACAATTTAATTAATATATTAATTAATAACAACAACAACAACAGCAACAACAACAACAACAACAACAACAACAACAACAATAATAGAAATCCTGTGAAAAGCTCCAGATCAATACTTATGTATTGTTATACAAATAAATAAATAAATAAATAAATAAATAAAAAAATAAAAAAATAAAAAAATAAAAAAATACTACTACTACTACTACTACTACCTTATGATTCTCTCTGCCCAGACACTTTCCGAGGCATTTCCAGGCCAATAGTCTATCCAGCAATTCCTGGGTCTTCCCTGAGGCCTTCTCCCTGAACATGCCTGGAACAGTTCAGATGCCTGAGCCACCTCAGCTGACTTCTCTCAATGTGGAGGAGCAGCGGCTCTACTCCAAGCTCCTCCCGGGTGACAGAGCTTTTTACCCTATCTATAAGGGTGCACCCTGCCGCCTTGCCACCCTGCGATGGAAACTCATTTTGGCCGCTTGTATCCGAGCTCTTGTTCTTTTGGTCATGACCCAAAGCTCATGACCATAGGTGAGAATAGGCACATAGATTGACCGGTAAATCGAGAGCTTTGCCTTTCAGCTCAGCTCCTTCCTTACCACAATGGACCAGTACATCAACCGCATGTTGCCGCTGCAGTGATCTGCCTGTCAATCTCACGTTCCATGCTTCCCTCACTCGTGAACAAAACCGCAAGATAGTTGCGGCAACAGTAAATAAATAAATAAATAAATCAATACTACAACTACTACTACTACTACTACTAATAATAATTAATAATAAATACTACTACTACTACTAATAATAATAATAAAAATAATAATTAATAATAAATACTACTACTACTTCTACTACTACTACTACTACTACTAATAATAATAATAATTAAAAAAAAGTCCCTCGGAGGAGCTTCAGATGAATACATTAGTATTGTACAAATAAATAAATAAATTAATACTACAAACACTACTACTTCTAATAATAATAATAATAATAATAATAATAATAATAATAATAATAATAATAATAATAACAACAACAACAACAAAAACAACAACAACAATAATAAAATAATAATGAATAACTATAATAATAAAACTAATATTAATAATAATAATAATAAACGTCCTGCAGAGGAGCTCCAGATCAATAATAATAATAATAATAATAATAATAATAATAATAATAATAATAATAATAATAATAATAATAATAAAATACTACTTATAATAATAATAATAATAATACAAAACAATACAGTATGTAACAATTAATGAAATAGAAACTATTATTTTTAGCACTTTAAAATGAATTACTACTTATATGAAATATTTTGATAACATTTGAAAAAGTATGCATATATAAATACATAGCCAATCTAGTGTAAGCAGAACACTTTAGCTTTAATACATACGTAAATTTACATATGCATATACACTGCAATATTGAGCAGAATGCAAAACATGACACTTTTTTTCAATATTACACAGCTAATCTAAATTTAAATTATATGCTGAGGACTTGAGTGAATCAAACTATTATTTTTTTTTTTACAAACAAAAAAGACTGTAGGATGCAATAAAAAATGATGAATGATGAAAAAAATGAAAGCGTCAGTAATGTCTGCGAGTGTGTGCTGACAACCTCTATCCTCTAGATGGCAGTAGAGTCTCAATACCGCAAACCCCAGATTTAACAACGGAGTCAGAAAAACCTGCGATGTCTCCGGCTAACCTTGAGCTACTGATAAAAAAAATGCCTTTATATTTATCAATGCATGCATACATAAACATGTATACCTTACCTATATGAGGTAAAGTTGTCGTAGGAGCCCACAGTGTAATGTCTAAACAGCCTCTTGTTTCGATCCTCCCTCGTTTCTGACAGAAAAGAAACAACATCACACACATTAACATGCATCATCTTAATAGAACACATTTATCATTTTCATGCTGCTTATCATATCTGCATTACATTTCCGAGCCGACTGCATGTCTTTCATCAGCCTTATGCAGAAATGTGTGTGCAGAAACCTAGACAAGCTTAATTAAATGCATAGGCAAGGTCAACTGTATATATCAGTGTGTGTGTGTGTGTGTGTGTGTGTGTGTGTGTGTGTGTGTGTGTG
>CAIGQZ010032545.1:681619-696083 GCA_903798205.1 Danio tinwini
TGTGTGTGTGTGTGTGTGTGTGTGTGTGTGTGTGTGTGTACAGTATTTGTGTGTGTGTGTGTTGTTAATCCAGTGAGAAGGTCTGGCTAATAGGCCTGGTGTCTCAAGCCAGACCAGATTTATGTGATTGGACTTTCGGCTGGAAATCAATGCACTGCTTTCCCTACAGAAGGCCAATCTGCTGACACACGTACACACACACATTCACACACCTACACTATAAAAAAAATCACAAAACAAACCAAAGCTGTGGCTAGAGAAATGTAACCATTAAAAATATGGTAGGAATGTATAACCTGCAGTCACTACATTATTTTTTCTTGTCTATGGGGATTGGCTGAGTAGAAAAATCAGTCATGTGATTATTGTCCAATCAAATCGCACACATAGCCCTTTTGAGTCAATAAAAGCGTCCAAGAAGATGTCCAAAATCTGCACAAAATAACAGAGACTGTTTAGATGCATGTCACTGATGAGAAGATGATGGATGTATGATGACTGAAATCACCAAATGGTCTTAAACAATCACTAAATGCACTACAGAATAATACGTTTGCACACATGCACAAATCGCATGTAAACGCATCAGACTTTTTTTTTACAGCGTAATACTCACTATTCTTGAGTACTTGAGTAAAGGGCTACTTTTTTTACAGACTTTGAGTAATATTTACAACAGATTTTACCCTATTTGCACCACATTTTTTTGGGCAAGTAATGGTACTTTTACTTGAGTATGATTTTTCTGTACTCTTTCCACCACTGCAAACCTGTTACGAAGTGGACGCTGACAACAGACATGTGGATCCACATGCAGTTTATTAAAGGTAAGGTCATACAGGCAGTGGTCAAACACAGGAGCATAAATTTAATCCAATAAACGTTGGCAAAATACAGGCGAGAGGTCAGGCTAGGCGGCAAAGAATTAAAATGGTGAACCAGACAAGAGTCAAAACAAGGGAAAACAAACAAGGAAAATGATTTGTATGATGTTTATAGAAGAAAAAAGAGTGCACCATGTGTATGTGAAAGTGAGGTGTACAGTATACACTCACTTGCCACTTTATTAGGTACACCTTACTAGTACCAGGTTAATCCTTCGTGGCAGAGATTCAACAAGGTACTGGAAATATTCCTCAGAGATTTTGGTCTATGTTGGCATGATAGCATCACACAGTTGCTGCAGATTTGTTGGCTGGACATCCATGATGTGGATCTCCCATTTCACCACATCCCAAAGGTGCTCTATTGGATTGAGTTCTGGTGACTGTGGAGGCCATTTAAGTATATTGAACTCATTGTCATGTTCAAGAAACCAGTTTGAGATGACTCGTGCTTTTTAATATGGTGCGTCATCCTGCCGGAAGTAGCCATCAGAAGATGGGTACACTGTGGTCATTAAGAGATGGACATAGTCAGGAACAATACTCAGGTAGGCCAATTTCCCTACCATCTGACTGTAGCAACAGAAATTGAGACTCATCAGACCAGGCAACGTTTTTCCAATCTTCTATTGTCCAATTTTGGTGAGCCTGTGCGAATTGTAGCCTCAGTTTCCTGTTCTTAGCTGACAGGAGTGGCACCTGGTGTGGTCTTCTGCAATTGTAGTCCATCCGCTTCAAGGTTGGACCTGTTGTGCATTCAAAGATGCTCTTCTGCGTACCTTGATTGTAACCAGTGGCTATTTGAGTTGCTGTTGCCTTTCTATCAGCTAGAACCAGTCTGGCCATTTTCCTCTGAGCATCAACAAGGCATTTGTGCCCACATAACTGCCGCTCACTGAATATTTTCTCTTTTTCGGACCATTCTTGTAAACCCTAGAGATGGTTATGCATGAAAATCCCAGTTGATCAGCAGTTTCTGAAATACTCAGACCAGACCGTCTAGCACCAACAACCATGCCACGTTCAAAGTCACTTAAATCACCTTTCTTTCACTTTCTGATGCTCTGTTTGAATTGTACCAAATCATCTTGACCATGTCTAAATGCATTGAATTGCTGCCATGTGATTTTGTGTTAACGTGCAGTTGGACAGGTGTACCTAATAAAGTGGCCGGTGAGCGTATATAGTCCATGTAATAAGTGAGATGATCTACAGCTGTGTCTGTGTGTGAATGTCTGGATTATTGTCAGCTGCTGCAGGAGTTGACGCGAGCAAAGAGTTCTGGGAAGTAATCTCTAGCGTTGGCGATCACAACAAAACTGAAGTATAAAAAAAGTAGAGCAGGAGTCCAGTGCTAGTTTCAGTGTCCTTTGAAAATTCTGGGAAACTGACTACAATTGCTAAATTCACTGTTTGATTAGACTGAATACACGGGCCTTTAGCCTGATTACGGATTTTTACTGAAGCATTTTAAAATGTTGAAATTCGTTGAAGACTCTTTTTTGTTTTTTTCAGTGTAGAGAATCTTGCAAACATTTCCTGGCAGGATAAGAGACATTCAAACGCATGCATTTCATTGCTGGATGCATCGGGGATTGTGTCGCAGTGGTTATTGAATTAAACTTTGCTCTCCGTGTTATTGAATTCAACATGTCTTCCTCACTCTCTCTCTCTTCTCTCTCTCCCCTTTCTTAATAAACTCAGTGACCCAGTTGCTCTGATCTGATTACTAATGCATATTTCCTCTGTCTTTTTATTTCCATCCCCTGTCTGCACTTTTCTTCTAGTGTCATACTCTAGTATTCTCTCTTTACATGTCTGAGCTTTTGCAGTTGCAGTGACTGTAGGAGAATTTGCATTCGCTGTGTAAAACATATTGGCGCTTCATTCCGCTGTGGTGATCCCTGATAAATAAGGGACTAAGTCGAAGGAAAATTAATGAAATTTGACAAATTGACAATTACAGTAATATAAAAAAATGATATGGAACAATATAGACAAGTAAAATTTGTTATAGACAAGTAAAATTCTGTACATGAATATGTAATGAATAAAAAAATTATATTATATTGACACTTGATTACATTTAAGGAGGAAGAGAGGGAGAATTACTTCTACCTAACTCTGTCCTACTCTGTCACCACAGAATTGAGAAGATAAAAAGCATGCATTAGCATTTTAATGACATGGAGAGAAAAAGAGAGAGAGAGAGAGAGAGAGAGAGAGAGAGAGAGAGAGAGAGAGAGAGAAGGCAGGAAAATGAGAAAGAGGGTGATATATTGTATAAGGCATAGGTATAAGCACATGAAAAAGAAAAAAAAATCTTTACACATAGCTTTACTGTCTGTATCTATACTGCCATCAGGGCAAAGACAAAATAAATTAGTTATTAGAAGTGTGTTATTAAAATTATTATGCTGAAATATGTGTTCAAAAAGTTTCCCCTTCATTAAACAGCACTTAGGAAATATTTGAAGCGTAATTAAATTCCGCAAGATGTATATAAAAATACACTTTTCAAATATATCCACTACCTGACAAGTCTTGTTGCCTATCCAAGTATAGGAAACAACAAATAACTTGACTTCTAGATGATCATTTGGTATCAGAAGTGGTTTATATGAAAGACAAAGGCCTCTAGATTA
This sequence comes from Danio tinwini, assembly GCA_903798205.1. Taxonomy (NCBI): domain Eukaryota; kingdom Metazoa; phylum Chordata; class Actinopteri; order Cypriniformes; family Danionidae; genus Danio; species Danio tinwini. Next base: position 685,149 of record CAIGQZ010032545.1, read on the forward strand.
CGCTTATTTTACCAAAATAAAATATGCTCATGCCTTGATTTTTAATTATTTATTAGGACAGTAAGGTCTGACTTTGCTTAGACAAAATTCAATTCAATTCAATTCATCTTTATTTGTATAGCGCTTATACAATGTAGATTGTGTCAAAGCAGCTTCACATGGAAGTTTATGGTGAATTGAAACAGTGTCAGTTCAGTTTTCAGTGTTTAAGTTCAGTTCAGTTTAGCTCAGTTCAGTGTGGTTTAATAATCACTACTGAGAGTCCAAACACTGAAGAGCAATTCCATAGATGCACAGCTCTACAGATCCCGAACCATGCAAGCCAGTGGCGACAGCGGCGAGGAAAAAACTTCACCAATTGGCGAAAGTGAAGAATTTAAAAAACCTCGAGAGAAACCAGGCTCAGTTGGGCACGACCATTTCTCCTATGACCAAACGTCTTGTGCGGAGCTGCAGTCTAGGTGCAGTAGCTGGACCTCAGCGAAGACAAGTCTTGTCACTTAACAGAAATAATGTCCAGTATAGAATATAAAATCATGGTGCAGTGGAAAAATAATAAATATTGTGTATGACTCTCATGAGCTTGGAGGACTGCATCCATACATCTCTGCAATGACTCAAATAACATTAATAAAGTCATCTGGAATGGCAAAGAAAGCGTTCTTGCAGGACTCCCAGAGTTCATCAGGATTCTTTGGATTCATCTTCAATGCCTCCTTCATCTTACCCCAGACATGCTCAACAATGTTCATCTCTGGTGACTGGGATGGCCAATCCTGGAGCACCTTGACCTTCTTTGCTTTCAGTAACTTTGATGTGGAGGCTGAAGTATGAGAAGGAGCGATATCCTGCTGAAGAATTTGCCCTTTTTTGTGGTTTGTAATGTAATGGGCAGCACGAATGTCTTGATACCTCAGGCTGTTGATGTTGCCATCCACTCTGCAGATCTCACACGCCCCCCATACTGAATGTAACCCAAAACCATGATTTTTCCTTCACCAAACTAGACTGATTTTTGTGAGAATCTTGAGTCCATGTGGGTTCAAATAGGTCTTCTGCAGTATTTGTGATGATTGGGATGAAGTTCAACAGATGATACATCAGAAAAATCAACCTTCTGCCACTTTTCCAAATGATCAACTAAAAGTCAAGTTATTATGTGCTGCTCTTAAAACTGGGATCGACAACAAGACGTTTGTCAGGTAGTGTAGATAGACATTAATACACTTAACCTCATCTGAGAACTTCAAAAAGAACATAAATTTATTACAAACCAACTAAATTACAATAAAATGAAAACCATTTTCAATATAAATAAATACATTATCATTATTAGCTTAAAAATAATCAAAATATAACAACATTTTAGATGCAGTAAATGCACATATAATATTCATTCATTCATTTTCCTTCCCTTTATTCGTCAAGGGTCGCCACAGCGGAATGAGCCGACAACTTATCCTGCATATGTCTTACACAGCAGATGCCTTTCCAGCCACAACCCAGTACTGGGAAACATCCATACACACTCATTCACACTCATACACTACGGCCAATTTAGTTTATTCAATTCATCTATACAGCATGTGTTTGGACTGTGGGGGAAACTAAAGCACCCAGAGAAAACCCACGCAAACACGGGGACAACATGTAAACTCCACACAGTTTACATGTTTAAATACCAACTGGCACAGCCGGGACTCGAACCAGTGACCTTCTTGCTGTGAGGCAACAGTGCTAAACACTGAGCCATCGTGTTGCCCACCCAAATAGTATTCATAACACAATTTAATAATAACAAATAAGCCACTAATAACACACCAAATATATGATAAATCTGGTTTGATTTGCCCATAATGTAAGTCTTTACTCAACTTTAAAATCAACATATGGATATGGACATGCGCATGTGTGAGTAGTTGATTATAAGGGCCTTCGCCATCTGTGTCCAGAGTGAGAAAAATGCAATCATTTATCATTCGCACAGGGTGACACAAGAGAAAGAGAGAAACAGTGAAAGAGAGAGAGAAAGAGAGAGAGAGAGAGAGAGAGAGAGAGAGAGAGAGAGAGAGAGAGAGAGAGAGAGAAAGAAAGAGAGAAAGAAAACTATACGCCACAATCATCCATCATATGACAAACGGCATGCACACAGTGTATATGAATCAGTATATGATCTGTTCAGGAATGAGAGATGTTAATACAGTAGTTCATATCATGTTAGCGGCTGTACAGACAGGATACGAGAACAGGATTAAAAGTTGGTAAAGCACAGCTGAGTCACATCCATTCCAGATGGCTAAACCAAGACCATTCGTTTCAATATAGCGGACAAATCAATGCTATCCTACAAACACGCACACACACACACACACACACACACACAAACACACGCACGCACAACTGCACACATGCACACGGCACTATGGAGTCAGATTAGTATCTAAAGTAATTCAAATGTAGGATAAAACGATGGCTTCATGTTGACCCCTTGACCGTTGATCTCAATCAATATCAGCCAATCAGTGATTAGCTCAAAAATGCTTATGACAGCAAACAGTTTTCCAGGATCCTCTTTCACCTCTGAGTGAGTTCATTGGGGCAGTGCTGTATAGAGTCTTAATCAGTTCAAAGCCTCAAAGCTTGATTGTGAGATTTTGAGGATGTGATCTGTGAGTAAAGCTGGTCAAAACTCTTCAACTAAACACTCCCTCTGGCTCAACAGTTTAATGTGTTAAACATGCTCCTTCTTTAAATAAACAGCACTGTGTGTGTGTATGGCAGGGCTTCGGCGCCAGCATGGGATTATGGGAAACGTCCGTATGCCACAGATGGGATGTGGACAGCCCAAACTCAAACAGATTTTAAAATGAAAGCACACTTAAAGCCTAATGAGTGTCTAATATGCAGACTTTTTTTTCGTAACAAAATCAAAACAAATGGCTGAATAGATCTCCAGCAAATGAAGCACTGTGAGGATTTCTCCGCTTTACATCAGCTTTGTGAAAGAAGAACCTCCTTGATGACTTTTTTCCGTCCCTATCAAAAGAGAAATTGACATTTTCTCGTGACCAGACTGTTTTTTTATATAGAAATATTTGTTGATAATCCACAGCCACAGCCATGTCACCCTACAGCCCAAGACCGATTACTTACTAAAGCTAAGCAGGGCTGTGCCTGGTCAGTACCTGGATGGAAAACCACATGGGAAAAACTAGGTTGCTGTTGGAAGTGGTGTTAGAGAGGCCAGCAGGGGGTGCTCAACCTGCAATCTGTGTGAGTCTTAATGCCCCAGTAAAGTGAAGGGGACACTATACTGTCAGTAAGTGCCATCTTCGGTTGATATGTTAAGCCGAGGCCCTGACTCTCTGTGGTCATTAAAAATCTCGTAAAGAACTTCTCGTAAAGACTAGGCCAAATTCCCTCCATCGGCCCTTAATGATCATGGCCTCCCAATCATCTCCATCCACTGTATTGGCTCTGTCACTGTCTCTTCACACCACCAATAGCTGATTGCCGTTGTCCTGTGGCTGCCGTCGCATCATCCAAGTGGATGCTGCATATTGGTGGTGGTGTGGAGAGACTCCTCTCATGATTGTGAAGCGCTTTGGGTGTATGGCCACACACAATAAATGCTCTATATAAATACACATTACATTACAAATAATTGAAATATTTTCAGTTAAATACCTGATGATTAATATACAAATTACAGATAATAAAATTGTAATTAACAAAGCTAATGAACTGCATTTTTAAATTAATGTAGGATAACACAAGCACATAAATAAAATAAATAAATAAAAATAAATAAATAAAATAAATAAATAAATAAATGAAAGAAAGAATGAATGAATGAATGAATGAATGAATGAATAAATGAATACAATTTAAAGACAAAAATGATTAAAATAATTCGAAATTTGCAGAAAATAGATTTGATAAAATAATAAAAATGCTAAGTATTTAAAATGATAAAAGACAATATAAACAACAAATAAGAAACACATTTGAAAACATCACTTTAAAATATGACATTCATTTATAAAATATGAACCAATTAAAACAAGACAAAGCAAAGAGAAGAGACAACACTGAGCAAATATATAAATATGTACAAAATAAATACATTTAAACATTTAAAATGATAAGTGTTGATAGAAATAACTTAAAAATATATAAATACATAAATAAGTGGTTAATATTTATACATAAAAAATAAAACATAAAAAAGTAAACTAACTTTAAAACATATGAAATGATTGTTGTCTCAAAAAAGGCTCATAACCCAATATGATGACCCCAAAAAGTCTGCTGAATTTGATATTTATTTTATGGCGAATCGTGCATCATGGGTAGTGGCAGTGCAGTGGGTAGCACAATCGGCTCAAAGCAAGAAGGTTGCTGGTTCGAGCCCAGGCTGGGTCAGTTGGCATTTCTGTGTGGAGTTTGCATGTTCTCCCAGTGTTGGCATGGGTTTCCTCCGGGTGCTCTAGTTTCCCCCACAGTCCAAAGACATGCGCTATAGGTGAATTAGGTAAGCTAAAATTGTCCATAGTGTATGTTTGTGGATGAGAGTGTATGGGTGTTTCCTAGTGTTGGGTCGCGGCTGAAAGGGCATCTGCTGCTAAAAAACATATGCTGGATAAGTTGGTGGTTCATTCCACTGTGGCGACCCCTAATTAATAAAGAGACTAAGCTGAAAAGAAAATGAATGAATGAATTATGTCGAGCCACACATTTTTTAAGAGAATGGCTATTAAATGACCAAGAAAAAACGAAGGCCCTGTCCCAATGGCAATTCTAGGGGGGCCAGGGAGGGCCAGACGACCACAAGAATATGGGTATTTTCAAAACAGCACTTTTTTCTATGCAATTTTACAGTTTTTCCACTTGAAACAGCCAATACAAGCATAGTTTTTGCCTTATGACGTCAGAATGTGCGCTGTTTTCTCCTTTCTGATTGGCCAATACAGCTGGGTTGACACCAAACACGAAAGACATGAAGGAGGAAAATTCCATACGTTCAGGGCAAGTGAAGCTTATTTATAAACTAATTTCGAGAGGATCATATGCTTATGATTGTCCACGGCTGGTCCTGCATTAGTCAATACATGATTCACCGTCCAAACACAGTCCAAAAACACTCAACCTAAAGAAATCAAACATTTTAAATTGGCACCATAGCTTTTAACTAACTCATAACTTTTAGTAAAGCGTACAGCTCTCTTTAGCCATCCCTCTACCTGTCATAAACCAGAAATAAGTCAGAGGACTTCATCAAGATCTACCTGAGCTCAAACTCCCCTCTTGCCCTGCTAACTGGCGGGAGACATGGGCTCGAGGATCTTATGGGCTCAGGACTCTCTCCATGCCAAACAAGCTTCATTATCAATCATCAGCTAAGTGTAAACTCTGGAAATGCATTGCTTATCTCACGTTGTGTGCTCTGCGGCATCGTAATCTGCCCCTGCTCACGTGTTTGCATTGACTTCTATGCAATTGACTTATAAATACTTAATTCCCTGTTTGGTGTGAACCCAGCGTAAAAGGTTTTTATCGCCACCTTTTGGTTCAGTAAGCCCTTAACATGCATTTTCATGTGAACAAAGATTTTTTTTTTAAATAAAAGCGGGGAAAACTTGTGTACATGTGGACATGGCCTAAGTTTATAATCTTAAAATGGCCAAATAATAGCCTTTTACCTGACCTTATTGATATACTGAACTCTGAATTTACTGTAAGTATTTCTGCTGGGAATATTTGTGTTTTAAGGACAGATCTGTGTCTTTTGCCAGACAACAAGTCCCACTTCACCACACTGATACACACATCCAGCCCTCAGCTCTTTACCTTGCACTGCCATCTCTCTCAAAAAGACATGTTTGATTTATTCTGAGTGTGTCTGTCCTCTTCCCTTCTCCACAGCTGACTGATATGCTCTGAGTTTACTTTCACAGCTTCCTTTTTTTGCCAACGGGTCCTCCATCCTAACAAACATCAGAGACACTCACGAGGTTTAGAAAGCCATTCGGCACAGAAGAACGCCAGCAATCCATTACAGATGTTACATTAGGAGATTTTCATTTCTCAGTGGTGCCGCGTGGAGAAAATCATACATAACTCTATACAAACACATACATATTCTGTGTCTGCCACTGTACACATATCTGTTAATTAACAGATTCCGTATTTAGTGATTCACAAGTGTTTATTTAGGGTTGTGGATTGCCATATGGGATGTTGATCTCTGCTCTGTTGACCTTTGATGTTGAAAATTCAACTCTACAGTTTAACAAAGTGACTTTTATCGACATTTTTGTAGTTTGAAATAATGTAATGTATAATAAATAATATATGGAGAAATAATTCTGCAAAGTAACAGAAAAGGTACTAGCAGCTTATTACAAGGTTTTGGTAGCGTAATATAGAGCACCAACACAGACAATATATCCCTTTAAACCAGGGGTCACCAAACTTGTTTCAGGAGGGCCGGTTTCCTGCAGATTTTAGCTCCAACCTTATTCAAACACACCTAAACAAGCTAATCAAGGTCTTACTATGTATACTTGAAACATCCAGGCAGGTGTGTTGAGGCAAGTTGGAGCCACTGTTGCCAACTATTTTCAATGAAAAGGCGCTAAGCTCTGCCCAAAAGTCACTAAAAGTTGCTAGGTTACGTCATACATTAATTTGCATATTGCTGACGTCATCACGTTCTACCGTTTTATTTGTTTAACAGCCTATGGTTAATAAAGGGGCATTTTTATATTTGCACTACGCTTTACGTAAGCATGTCAATTTAACAGAATTTATTGCTGTTTGAATACAGTGTATCAATATAGATGTGCAGTGAATTTGCAGTAATCTGACGTAATCAACTCAGGCAAGTTCTGAAACTGCCACTAAAACATCTGCGATTGTGAACAAGAAAAGAATAAATGGTTAAATTGAATAGTTAAAATAAAGGAGAAGCAGATCGGTTTGACTGAAATACCTCACACTCCCTGTGCTAAATCATTTGCCATCGGTTCGCAAAGGTGTGATCTGCTCTCAGGCTGCAGGTGGGGGAGAGACTGAGGACTGACTGGGCCGTCTGTCAGTGCTCAGGCGGTGGAGGGGCTGATGGCATCACCCGCAGCTCGTTGAGAAGAGTAGGTACTATATGAATACTTGACAGTCTATAAATATCTCCAGTAACACAAAAAAAGTTGCTAGATTTGTCGCTAGTCGCTTTTTTGAAAATTTGTCGATAGGGGGGAAATGCATGAAAAGTCGCTAAATATAGCAACAAAGTCGCTAAGTTGGCAACACTGGTTGGAGCTAAACCCTACAGGGACACCGACCCTCCAGGATCCAGACTGGTGACCCCTGCTTTATTAAAAGCAATCAATAGGAATCATAAAATATGGAAAGCTGCTAATTTACGGCTATTTTTTTTAGTGTAGCATGGAAGCTGATTTTCTTCACAGAATAAATTTTCTTGTAATATGACTGAGGAAAAAGCCAGAATTGCAAGAAACATTAGGATGAGATGTAATTTTCGAGTTGTGATCTGAATTGAATTTGAGTTTTATATATATAAAAAGATTGCAATAGGGTGTAAACATCTTGTGATTTTGAGTTTTGAGTTTCAAGTTTTTGCATTAACGAGTTTTCAAAGTCAAACTAAGTAAAAGTCTGCTTTATTGTCAATTCTGCCACATGTACAGACATACAGAGAATTTAATTGAGTTACTCTTAGAACCTGATTGCATACAAACACTACAAGAGGATTGTAAATATCATTAAGTATTTTCCTATATTTCTATATTCACGCCATTTTAAAGAGGAGTGAAGGTGCAGGACACTTTGGGATTTGAGTGTGTGTTTAAGCAGAAAAATACACTTAATAATATGTAAACATGTCCGTCCTGCATGTTTTATTTTAAACACAACTCATTTTCTCTTAAAGGGGCACAAACAGTTAAAGTAATCGAATGCTTTCATTATAGATCTGTGCATTCTTAAAGTGACACCTCTGTTATAAAAAAAAACAAAAAACAAGAGATTTATTGGCTGCCCTTCACTTGTTTGATAACTGAGGTGTCACTTTAAATGGCATGTACAGAAGCTGATCTGGTACCAGTTTATCATACGGAGCGCATCCGTCAGTCAGTGCTTATACATGCATTCGCTGATTCAGTGGTTGCATAAGAAAGGCAATGACGGACGCACAGCTTTAATGGAAAGAAAGTAAATGCAGACATTTTTAAGTTTCAGTGTGCTTTCAAGATTAAAATATATATCAGAAATATGGGAAAATACTTAATAATAGGATAATAGCGGGATAGAATGGTAAAATACGGGAGAATCCCCCTAAAAAACAGTAAGGTTGACATATATGAAGTGAACAGAAAGTGTTTGCAGAAACATTTTTGCATTCCCTTGCAAAACATTTTTGCAAAACATCTTTGCGAGGGAACGCAAAAACTTTTAAATATATATTTTCCTATCACTTTTTTTTTCTCTCACTCATTTTTTTTTTATCCATTTTTTTCCTTCCACCTATTTTTTATTTTTTTTGTCCCTTCCGAGTCTCCTTATAATTCTAAGAGAAAGAACTGAGATGCAAACTTTGAACTAGGGCTGTGCGATTTGGGGAAAATATCTGATTGAGTTTTTTTCACGGAAATTGCCATTTCGATTTGATTTGCGATTTAATTTTGTAGTCAAGCTTCAGCTCAGTAATCTGTATCATAGCTTCTTACTGCTAAAATGCAGTGACTGTTAGTTAAAAAAAGAAAAGTAAAAGATATTAACATATTAGCAAACAACTCTGAAATTGTACTTTGCTGTTGCTTGACTGAGTGTCACTGGCAGTACTTTTAGTTGACTTTTTAGCAAGACTCTCCTCATATAGCTGCCTGTGGTGCTTTTTTAGGTGCTGGATGTTGTATTTCCTCGTGCTGTGGCAAAAATTCTGCGACAGCTCTTACAAATGACCTGTTTTTGTTTGGTGTCTGTGACTTTGAAACCAAGATATTCTCATATTCCAGACATGCTGTTTTTCTTTGATATGAATTAGTCTATTAGTGCTTCTGAAGCAGCAGATGCCATCACTCAACTCTTTAGCGATTTCCCGTTTGTTTGTTTTTTATTGTGGGCGTTCCACATAGTTCGGTTGCACAATTCTGATTGGGCAGAATGAAAGTGTGCTCACTCAATTGGCTAGTAAGACTGTCACATACAGACAGCAGTTTGCTCTGGTTGGGGGAAGATAAATAACATTTATTTCATATAAAATATATATCATATAATCGCAGCCTCTTGCGATTAGCTAATCTTAACATTTCAAATCGTGATCGCAATTTGATTTCGATTAATTGCACAGCTTTACTTTGAAGTGTGCGAAAACGTCAAAATTTTGAGTTATAAATGCTAAATTGCAAAATGTAGACTTATGCAGAGTAATGAAAAGAAGTAAACTCATTTGCAAAAACAGACAACATTTAGAGATTATTTCTTGCAATTCTGTAAAAAAGAGTTTCAATTGTAAGTAAACATCTTGTGACTGACCTTTCTTCTCAGAATTGAATTTTTGTAATTGCAAAGTTATTTTTAAGAACTGCAAGAAAAAAGTTGCATTAAAAACAAAGAATTGTAAACTCTAAACTCTAAGAACAATTTTAAGAAACTAAGAAGTATGAGGTGTACAATTGTAAACATAAGAAACAAAATTCAGACTTTATATCTAGCAATTCGACGTAACGCGACACTAAAAAGCCAGAAGTGCAAAACGTAAACTCATCATTGCAAGATATTAACACCAAATTGTACATCAATTTAATATTCAGAAGTCACATTTCATCTTTACACCCTGAGAAAAAAGTGATAAGATATAAACTTAGTATTTGAGATGTACAAAAAGTTGATATTACTTTTTCAATTTGATTTTAATCCTGTGGTAGGAACATGCTTCTATGACACACACGTTTTCATATGGTGCAATAAATAGGTCAGATCAATGGGGCGGCAGGACTCTTTCCACGCTTGATCAGACTGTTCAGAAGTAAAATATCTGCTGATGTGATTTCAGCATTACCTTACGCTTACACTCTCTACCTCAATCCTCAACTCATTTTCTAATCTCTCAAGCTCTTTTCCTCTTCTCAGACATCTCTCCATGGCCTTTGGCTGCCCTGGACTGAAATGACCCACTTTTTTGTGTCGAGATGAGAGAAAGGAGTCTCTGTGTTTGACAGTTTCTCTCACGGCAAGCAGCCCTTTTCTAGTGAGTCATAAGATGAGGATTATGAATGGAGAGACCTGAGAAAGATGAATCTGAGACTTGAAGGAGAGTAATCTTTCCTTTCTCTGAAACATACAGCATGAGCAGCATAAAGTATCAAGGCAAGAGCTTTTCTGTGTAAATTACATTTGCAGGGACTGTCCTAGGGCTTAGCATCTTTCAGATAAAATGCTGATATGTTATAACTAAACCCTTGTGGCATTGGAAGGGTTTTCTCTGCTTCTGAAGCAACTTTTCTACTGATGGAATCAATCAATCAATCAATCAATCAATCAATCAATCAATCAGCTAACCAACCACCAAACGAACCAACCAACCAACTAATCAAATAGTAAACCAATTAACCAACCAACCAAATAAACCCACCCACCCATCCTCCCACTAACCAACTAATCAAATAGCAAACCAACCGACGACCAACCAACCAACCAACCAACCAACCAACCAACCAACCAACCAACCAAATAGCCATCTATTGCAACCAACCCACCAACAAACCAGCCCAAAATCACCCACCCACCAACCAATCAAATAGCCATCTATTGCAACCAGCCCACCAACCAACCAACCCACCAACCAACCACCCAATCAACCAACCACCCACCCAACCAACCAACCAACCAACCAACCAACCAACCAACCAACCA
>CAIGQZ010032545.1:697242-713084 GCA_903798205.1 Danio tinwini
CACACACACACACACACACACACACACACACACACACACACACACACTGTTTAGTGCTGTTTGATAAGACAAGCATCCCTGTTGCTTATATGGATACTAATAAATCACTAAACCTATTTATCTATGATGCACAACTGCACTGGCTGCAGACAGTAACTGAGATCTTAAAGGGACAGTTCACCCAAAAATTTACATTTTACTCACAATTTACTTCCCTTCGAATGGTTCCAAACCTTTACGAGTTTCTTTATTCTGTTGAATACAAAAGAAGATGTTTTGAGATTGCTGAAAACCTGTAACCGTCCGCTTCCATAATAGAAAAAAACAAATACTATGGAAGTCAATGGTTACAGGTTTTCAGCATTATTCAAAATATCTTCTTTTGTGTTCAGCTGAAGAAAGAGACACAAAGGTTTGAATTTTGGGTGAACTATCAATTTAAGTCATTTGTGTTATTGAAGATTGGTGTGCTGTTACTTTAAAATCAATTCATAACATTGTTTGTCTGCAGGATTTCACGAATGGTGAAAAAAAAAATCTAAATCTTAAAAGACAGAAGTCATATGTAGAGACTAGAATACCAAAGATATCTGAGGTCATAGAAACATTAGTAAAATAATTATATATCTATATTTTTGGTAAATATTTTTGTAGGAAAATTAAACAATATTTTGTTGAGTGTGTTGTGCCCTGTCATGGATTAATAATTATGAAACTAAACAAGCCGGTAAGTGATGTTAGTCCCTGTCTTCTTTTAAAGGGATACACTCAATCGCTCATTCAAACTATTTGTTTAAAGTGACTGATTCATTTATAAATCAAGCTTATTACTGTCTTTATGAATGAGTCACTGAATCAATGACTCACTTATCAAATCAAATCAAATCACTTTTATTGTCACATCATCAGCAGCACGTGTGCTATGATGAGTGAAAAGCTTAGGTGCTGGCTCCAGACAGTGAAAAATACAGATAGTGCAAATACAACAACAGTGCAAAAAACAGACAGTGCAAAATACAGACAGTGCAAATACAGCGACAGTGTAAAATACAGACAGTGCAAATACAGACAGTGCAAAATACAACAACATACTCACAAAAAAGAAACAAAACAGTGTAAATTTGGCAATGTGACAGTGATGCGTACAATGGATAGGTGTACACATAGTTGTAGGCAGTATTGTTTAAGTATAGATTGGTTAAAGTGCAGTGCATGCTACATCTTTATGGTGTGCAGTGTGGGGTATGGGAGAGTTTGTGTGGGGTGTGTTAAGTGTTCATCAGCCTGATAGTCTGAGGGAAGAAACTTTCCTTCAGTCGGCTGGTGCGTGACCGAGTGCTGCGGAACCGTCTGCCTGAGGGTAGCAGAGAGAAAAGTCTATGGCTTGGGTGGCTGGAGTCGCTGATGATTCTCTTGGCTTTTCTCATGCACCTCCTGGTGTAGATGTCCTGGAGGGAGGGAAGCTCACCTCCTACTACACGTCCAGCAGTTCGCACAATCCTATGTAGACCTTTGCGATTGCTGCTGGTGCTGTTCCCGTACCAGGTGGTGATGCAGCCAGTGAGGATGCTCTCCACAGTGCAGGTGTAGAACGAGCGGAGGATGTGGGGGCTCATTCCAAACCTCCTGAGGCGCCTGAGGAAGAAGAGGCGTTGTTGTGCCTTCCTTAACACTGCGTCTGTGTGAGCAGTCCATGTCAGATCCTCAGCGATGTGTACTCCAAGAAACTTGAAAGTGCTGACTCTCTCCACTGGTGTCCCGTTGATGGTTATGGGAGTGTGTTCATTCTTCTCTCTCCTGAAATCCACCACCAGCTCCTTGGTTTTGCTGATGTTGAGTGAGAGGTGGTTTTCCTGACACCACTGCGTCAGAGTGTGCACCTCCTCTCTGTAGGCCGTCTCATCATTATCTGTGATTAGGCCCACCACCGTTGTGTCATCAGCAAATTTAACGATGACGTTGGAGCTGTGTTTGGATGTACAGTCATGTGTGTACAGGGAGTACAGGAGTGGGCTGAGAACACAGCCCTGTGGAGCACCAGTGTTGAGGATCAGTGTGGATGAGGTGATGTTGTTCATTCTGACCACCTGGCGTCTGCTTGACAGGAAGTCCAGGATCCAGTTGCACAGAGAGCTGTGTAGGCCCAGAGCCTGGAGCTTTATCACCAGCTTGGCAGGCACTATGGTGTTGAATGCTGAGCTGTAGTCCACAAACAGCATTCTCACATATGTGTTTTTGTTTTCCAGGTGAGACAGAGCAGTGTGCAAGGTGAAAGCAATTGCATCATCAGTGGAGCGGTTGTTTCTGTATGCAAATTGCAGAGGGTCAGTGTTAGCGGGCAGTACAGAGCAGATGTGATTTTTAATCAGCTTCTCAAAGCACTTGCTGAAGATGGGTGTCAGTGCAACCGGACGCCAGTCATTCAAGCATGTGGTTTTAGCTGATTTCGGTATTGGCACAATAGTAGCTGTCTTAAAGCATGTGGGAACCACAGACCGAGAGAGCGAGAGGTTAAAGATGTCCGTGAAAACCCCCGCTAGCTGGTATGCGCATGCTTTAAGTACACGTCCAGGGATGCCATCTGGGCCCGTAGCTTTTCGGATGTTCACGCGACGGAAAGATCTCGTTACATCTGCTACAGAAACAGTGAGTGTGCTGGCGGTTTCTGTATTGGCCGCGGGAGCGCGCTGTGTGTGCGCGCTGTCCTGGGTTTCAAAGCGGGCGTAGAATGAGTTGAGCTCGTCCGGGAGAGATGCGGCAATGTTCACAGTGGTGGATTTGTTACTTTTAAAGTCCGTGATGTAATTAAGTCCCTGCCACATGCTCCTTGCGTTATTGGTGTTAAATTGACCCTCTATCTTGTCTTTGTATTGACGTTTTGCTGCTTTGATCGTTTTTCTGAGGTTGTAGTTTGCTTGTTTTTGTTCCTCAGCATTTCTGGATTTATAGGCGGAAGTTCGCACTGATAGGGCTGTTCGAACTTCGCCGTTGATCCATGGTTTTTGGTTGGGGTAGATACGGACAGTTTTTGTTGGGACCACGTCTTCTATGCACTTCCTGATGAAGCTCGTAACTGTGTCTGAGTACACTTCGATGTCGTCATCAGAAGCTGCCCGGAACATCTCCCAGTCAACGTCATCAAAACAGTCTTGAAGTATGGAATCCGATTGGTCTGACCAGCTCTGAAACGTCCTGAGGGTGGGTGATTCCCGTTTCAGTTTCTGCCTGTAAGCAGGCAAGAGCAGAACAGAAGAGTGATCTGATTTGCCAAATGGTGGGCGGGGCAGGGATTTGTAAGCATCCCGGAACGGAGAGTAGCAATGGTCAAAAATACGATCGCCACGCGTGTTTGTGGTGATATGTTGAAAGTATTTTGGAGCGATTTTCCTGAGATTGGCGTTGTTAAAGTCCCCTGTAACAATAAACGCTGCCTCCGGGTGTGCGGTTTCCTGCTCGTTTATGCTCCCATACAGTTCCGTGAGCTCCTGCTCTGTGTTGGCTTGAGGGTGGATGTAAACAGCCGTAATAATGACCGATGTGAATTCCCTTGGTAGCCAGTATGGTCGACACCGAAGCATAAGGTATTCCAGATCAGGAGAACAAAATGATCTAACTGGGTGTATGTTTCTCTCATCACACCATAAGTTGTTAATAAAGAAACAAACACCTCCTCCTTTGCTTTTCCCTGTGAGTTCTTTCGTTCTATCCGCGCGGTGCAAGGAGAACCCCGAAAGTTCAGCAGCTGTGTCTGGTACCTCCGCAGATAGCCAGGTTTCTGTAAGACAGATAATGCAGCAGTTTCTTGTTTCCCGTTGGAAGGAAATGCGCGCCCGTAGCTCGCAAAGTTTGTTGTCCAGTGACTGAACGTTAGACAGCAGAATGGTGGGGAGCGGAGGTCGAAATCCACGGCGTCTTAGTCTGACCAGGACGCCGGCTCTCTTTCCTCTTTTCCGGCTGCGTTTGCGTCGTCGCCTCGGTTGTGTGGCCCAGACAAAGGGCTCTGTTGTTGTGTTTGTAAACAGAGCGTCGTTGAAGAACTCAAAGTCCGGTTTTCGGTGTGCGACGAGGGAGCCAATTTCTCGAAGTGTGTGTCTGTCGTAGGCAATGAGAGTGTGTACATCCAGCACGAAAAACAACAAAAATACAAGTAAAACATACAAAACACAACGAAGTTCGCTCAAAGTTCATTCAAAGAAAATTCAAGGACAAAAACATAGTGACGTGCAAATGTCCTGCTCTTGTTTTGTTCAAATCTATTTTCATTGGCAAAATAGAAAATCAGCATGTGTATAAAATGAAAATCACTCAACAGCATATCATTTTATTTGTTCAAAATCAGCGCCAAATTTCAAACCACATGTTCTGATATCAACCCAGGCTCATTATGGATACGTACCCCTGTATACATTTCTGGAAAGCGCAAAATATGTCCCAGGAGATACTTTTTTTGTGCATTTTTTGTTTTTGTGAATACACCAGAGGTCACTGTGCACGTTTCTTCACATCGCGAGTGCCATTAGTGCCTTCTTACCAGAGGCCACTGTCGACTGACTGACTGACCAACTCACAGACCGATATCACTACCCACCCCCTTCCCTAAACCCAACCGATAGTCTTTTTAAAAGCACCGAATGACGTGTCCATATACTTCCCTAAACCCAACTGACACTATTTTTTAAGGCAATCCAGAAAAACAAAAACCCTCACAGCCGCCTGATTTTTACCACATTTTCAGATCTTACCACGTTCTCACCCTGTTGTTTACTTGTTTGTTTTATGTTTTGGAATCGTTCTTCGTCTGACTCAAACCCTGTTGTCGCGGTCAACTCCTCTCTGCATCTCAAGTCCCCCGACATACGTGGTGAGCCACTGGGCGAACTGGTAACCTATGCAGCCATACATAATTCACGCTTTCCAGATATGTATACAGGGCTACGTCAAAGTCTTTTTAGGCAAGTCATTTCACAAGCAATTTGTGTGGAGATTGCATGTTCTCCATGTGTTCGCATGGGTTTCCTCCGGGTGCTCCAGCTTCCCCCACAGTCCAAAGACACGTGCTATGGGTGAATTGAATAAACTAAATTGGCCGTAGTGTATAATTGTGAATAAGAGTGTATGGATGCTTCCCAGCGCTGTGTTGCGGCTTTAAGGGCATCCGCTCTGTAAAACATATGCTGGATAAGTTGGCGGTTCATTCCGCTGTGGCAACCGCTGATGAATAAGGGGACTAAGCTGAAGGAAAATGAATGAATGAATGACTTTAACATAATATTAATTTATAAAACATGATAAAAAAAACCCCACTCCAGGATACTTTATAAACTTAAAAAAAAAACAGATTGTAAAATGTATGTTATTATTTTGCATGTTATTAAAATGCCACAAAAATGCTTTTTGTACATGATATAATTTTATCATAGCTTATAAACCAACATAAAACTAAATACACAATGTATAATATCTGCTAACATAACTTGAATTACAGGGTCATTCGAACTATATTGTAATAAGCTTCATCATGTACAATACACTGTAAAAAATTAATCCGTAAAATTTACGGTAAAAAACCAGCAGCTGTGGTTGCCAGTATTTAACCGTAAAAAATACGGTACAAACCATAAAAGTAAATTCAAATTTTTACAGTAAACTACCGTATTTCTTAATTTATAGAGGTAAAATGTCTGTATTTTAAATTAGCAACATCTAAACAACTTTTGTTACACAGCCATATGCAGGTGGTGATGAGAAAGTTCATACATAACAAACCAATACTCATCACAAACAACTTTTCCCACAATCAGAAAAATGTATCTGTAAAGAAGGTGCTCATTGTCATTCACACAGCTACTAAACACCAGTATGGTAACATGCATAAAATTAAAATCATGTAATAAACATTGTTTATCAACATTAGATGTAATATAACTCACTAATATACATAACTGATGAGGAAACAACTAAAAAAATCCATAGTAATGTCAACAAAAAGCATAAAAAGTGATGTGCCATGTAGGAAATTCTGGGAAAGTCAATTTACGGTTATTCGCGTATATATTAAAGAAACATACTGTTAACCAGGTTACGGATTTGTACTGTAGCATTTTTACAGTTTTTTACCATTAAAATCACAGACATTTTTTACAGTGTATGCTTTCTTTATAATTATACTGTACAGATACAAAAGCCGATAAATGCCATTTTCGCCAAAAATGAGCTAATGAAATTGCGTGAATGCTTTAGGCACATACTGTAGTACATGTTTAACAAATATTTTTGCTTCAAATCATCTAAATCGCAATGTCAGTACATTCAGAAATAACAGTTTGTTGGCAAAAGCCTCTAAACGCCACTTGCCTTTGACAGCAAATGCTGCTATGTCCAGAGAACCAATCAGAAGGGGCGTTTCGAATCATATGTTTTCAATGTAGCAGTGCACTGATACGCCGGCTTTAACAAGGAGATTCAGAAGTAGATTTTAAAATTTTCGATGAACTGCATAAACCTGTCCGACTGACACTGAAAGGCAAATAAAAATGTCCCTCAAAACTCCATGCATTAAGAAAAAGAAAACACACTGTACAGTTGAAAGTGTAACATGCATTCATAGTGTTTTTGCACAGCGACGCTACTTTAAATGAGTCCGATTTACTATACATTAAACGGCAACTGCAATTCACGAAAGACAAAGTTAAGACGCCATTCCACATGGATGCTGAGGATAAACAAGAGACGAAAAAGAAACCAAGACTTTAAGTATGGTGAGAATAAACGAATGACAGCTTCTAAAAGTGTCTGAGAGACATCCCCTTTTTGCCCAGTAGGCCTACCTTGTGTTTTATTTACTAATGTTAGTTATTTTAACAAAGATATAGATAATGTATAAAACTATACATTATTTGTATAACTTCATATTACCTATATGCCTGATAAGCTTTTTATATCAACTGACAATGCACAGATGATGTTCCACAATGTTTTTACACTGCATTACAGTATTTGAATCTAACAAGCTTAGTTTCAATGTTTACATTGCGCTACTTACATTAAATCTAAATCCCTAATATCAGAAATGACAACAGATTGTTAGAATTTTATTAATGTCAATTTTAATGTTATTGATTAGTGCACTTGACAGATTTCATTCAATCATTTTCCTTCTGCTTAGTTTCTGGTTTATATGGGGGTTACCACAGTGGAATGAATCGCCACTTACTTGACAGATGTATTTTTAATTTTAGGTGCTTTGTGTCATGTGTTTTATGTTTGTTAAAATAATTTCTAATTGCATCTTTAGTGATTTTTCAAGTTATTACAATGTCTTGTTATAATAGGTGGATTTAGAGGTTTTGCATAAAAAAAAGCACAAGCGTGTAAGAGTCTAAACTATCATATGCATTTGTTTATATGGCAAAACATGTCTTTTTCACTAAAGAAGGCTCACACAAAATCCAAAGGGAGATACTGATTAGATCAGGGCCTGGTGTGTGGGGTTTTACGATGTGGTCACACGTTGGTTGGTCAGTTTGAATGTCTCAATATTTGGGCTTTGGTTACATGGTCAAGAAAGAGACTAAATAGTTGGTAAACTTTGCTCTGCTCTCTTTCTGGCTCTGCACTTAACCTGCTGTGTCTCTCTCTCTCTCTCTCTCTCTCTCTCCCCCTCTCTCTCTCCCTCCCTCCCTTCCTCCCTCCCTCCCTCCCTCCCCCACCCCCTGTCTCTCCCTCCCTCTCATTCTGGTAACTTTAAGTTACATTTAAGCTGGGTACAAATATTATCATGTTTTATCATTTCATCATTTCAATCATTGTCATTAAATAATTACATTTTCAAGTATTTGTGAATTACTTTTGATTTAACATCAACACCTATATGCTCCATATTGCAATACAATACAATCACATAATATCAACGCTCTCCCACATTTTTAGCTATTAATACTGCCCTTATTTCCGTTTTTGGTATAAGATTGCAGAAGGATAGTTTGACTAGAAATGTACAGTTTTTACCATCATGCTGATAACTTTTTAGTTGCTCGGCAGAACTACAGTTCGAACCGCTGTGGTTAAAACCCATTCTTACAAGTGAATTTAAAAGAAAAAGAAAATCTTTTCGTAAAAGAAAATCTACCTTGTTAATATCATAATATTAGCATATTTGTAGACACATAATAGACTGCCTAACTTGCTAATATTCTCGCTATCCTGTGTTTCCCATGGTAACTATCTCAGAATAGTATGCAAAACAGCCACTGTACAAAGAAATCACATTTAACCTGCAGAAAAGAAATTAATAACATGAAAGTTAATTCAATAGAATACATTCCTGGAGTAATCTTGCTACCTTCGCTCTTATTTACTGATCTCTCTCTGTCTCTCTCTCTCTCTGTCTCTCTCTCTCTCTCTCTCTCTCTCTATCTCTTTTTATTCTCCCTCACTTTCTAAATGCACATTTATTCAATTGGCAGATGGTTTTATCTAATGCGTCTTACAAAGCATTCAGGATGTATATTATACAGTATGTGACCCTGGATTACAAAACCGGTTGTATTTGCACAGGTATATGTGGGAAAAGGTTCATGGTTTCAGATTCTGATTTTTGATTTACAAAAAGTTGTATCTTGGCCAAAAATGGTGATAACAAACCATACATCAATGCAAAACTTATTTTTTGATCTTTAAATAAAAAGCGAATCTCAATTTCTAAAAATTGACACTTATGACTTATGTTTTGTGGACTATGGTCACATATCAGCATGCACATTTTCTGTGAATGAAGTGTTTATTAATATGAGGTCAGTACGGTGCAAAAAAGCTTTATCAATAGAATTTAAGGCAAAAAATGCAATCTTGTTTTCAAAAGTAATAGGTCAAAATTAAGTGTGTTTTTTCTTAACACAAGCAAAATGGTCTGCCAATGGGATAAGCAAAATAGTCTTGTTTACACTTTGAAATAAGATACATTATTACAGTTTTGGGGAAATATTATTTTGAAAGCAATGCATTACAGTATTGAGTAACCTCCTACACAAGTAACTTACTGGATTTCTTAGTTACTTTTTATCTAAAGTAATGCATTACATTACTTTTCGTTACTTATGCATTACTTTTCCGAACCAGGCTGAGCCTTGATCTCTTTCAGCACTTGCAGGTGACAAACAAAAAATATCATCTTGTTTTCGGAAATAATGAGTCAAAGTGAATTTTCCTTAAAACAAGCAAAATAGTCTTTTGAAATAAGACTATAATACTTACTCCATTGGCATATTATTTTGCCAAAAAAAAACTGACTTAATTTTGACTTTCTGAAAACAATAAAGCTTTTTGGTATTTATCTTCAGGTAATCACTGAAGGCATATATTATGTTATCATAACGATCTAATGTGGCAATAAGATTGTAACTGTACTGCGCATTTACACAGTGGCCGTATTCATCCATGTAAACATACCAAAAACAACATTAACATTATAGCAGACACTGTAAAACGCTCATTCTCAGCCGCTAGACTTTTCTGACAGGGTGTTTAAGTGTCATTGAGTGTCAGAATGTTGTAGGACTGCTGTACAGGAGTTATTATTATGGATTATAGATTGCGAAATTTATCGGTTTTTATTTTAGCGTTTTTTTTTTTTAAGCATGACGGTGAAACACAAACGCGGTTATGAATATATTAAAACGTGTTCGTTTGTTGTAAAAATTCATAATAATGACAAAAAAATACAAATTTATGGGTGCAGCAAAACTGCATTGTAGCTGGTGTATTCTGGGAAATTTTCTTACCCCTTGGTTTCGAGTGTGGTCCTGAAAAATCTTCATTCGAAGGGGTATATACCCCTTCCCCTTAGCCCTACGCCTTCAAGCTAAAGAGAATTAGGACACCCCAACCCCTTCACATGACTGTGCAAAACAAGAGGTAGGGGTAAGGGGAAGGGCTAAGGGGTAGAATTGGGATTGGGCCCTAGTATGCTGCCTATGTTAGAAGCTCACTTGGTTTTGGGAAAGAGAAATTGGCTCTTTCCCCATCTCTTCCTCTGTCACTGTCTGTACCCTTTAGTCACAGAGTCAATCACTGCTCACCATGTGACTGACAATCCTTTTGACAGCCTGACTGCCTCTGACATATTTCCACTGACAGTGATACGAGAGACAATTTAACCCTCTGGACTGTTTTTAGCCTTGTAGAAAAACATATTTTTAAAGCTTATATTTTCCAAAAATGAATGGACAAATGGATGGATGATTCAACTCTGTGTGCCGTCTTCAGGCACGATGTAGGAAATCATTTCGCTCAATCCTTAAAATGGCTTATAGTTATTGTCTAATTGTTAAGTGTACATCAGTTGCACACAGTGTTGGGGATTTGGGAAAGTTACTTTTGAATGCAATGCATTACAATATTGAGTTACTCCTTAAACAAGTAACTAGTTACATTACTTAGTTACTTTTTATGGAAAGTAATGCGTTAGGTTACTTTTTAGTTACTTTTCTGATCCTAGTGCCAACTATTCTACATGTTTTATGCAGCGGATGCCCTTCCAGCCACAACCCAGTACTAGGAAACACCCATACACTCTCACATTCACACACACTTATACAGTACGGCCAATTTAGTTAATCCAATTCACCTATAGTGCATGTCTTTGGACTGTGGCGGAAACTGGAGCACCTGGAGGAAACCCATGTGAACACAGGGACAGAAATGCCAACTGGACCAGCCAGGGCTCGAACCAGTGACTTTCTTGTTGTGAGGCGACAGCATTAACCACTGAGCCACCGTGCCACCTAGTTTCTATTTCAGTTAAGATCATTTCCTTTAGATGCATGCAGTAAGACAGCACTGTATCTCAACAGGGTTCAGAATAGAGCTGATGTGTAAGAAGCTGAGATAAGCAACAAGCAAACTAATCAATACCTGTCACAGCACATGCTAAGAAAATATAACACATAACTTACAGTAATACACTGAACACTAGCCAAGATCACACTGGAATGACCTCCGCTGGATTGATTATTTGTAAAGTTGACCTCTAAGCAGAATAATTTTTGAGTTCGCCATTGAATCTTTTAGTCAACAGATCTTTAAATAACCCTTTATTTTATTAATTAATTCATTTATTTTTTTTCCGGCTTAGTCCCTTATTTATCAGGGGTCGTCACAGCGGAATGAACCGCCAACTGTTCCAGCATATGTTTTACGCAGCGGATGCCCTTCCAGCTGCAACCCATCAGTGGAAACCCCTTTATTTCTCTGTGTGAATTTTTGTTTGCACTTTAAATAACATTTTGTATAATAAACCTTCTTAATGAAATCATCAATGCTAATAAAAATGTTTTTATAGCATACTTGTAATTCATACACTGGAAACACACACAATTTTCACTGAAACAGGATGGAAACCTTTTAGGTGGTTATTTGCAAGTCCAAGACCCCATTTTCATCTGGTGTACAATGATCTTATAACAGTGATCTTAGTAAGTGTTACAGAAAATTCCTTCTTCGGAGCAACTTACTTGGATTTTTATTCATTGTATTGCTCACTGGTGAAAATTGTAGGTCTGATCATTTGGATCATCACATCTCACAAAAAACAAAACAAAACAAAAAAAAAAACAGCGGATGCCCTTCCAGCTGCAACCCAGTACTGGGAAACACCAATACACTCTCACATTACCACACATACACTACGGTCAATTAAATTTTATTCAGTTCACCTTTACCTCATGTCTTTGGACTGTGGAGGAAACCAGATCACCCGGAGGAAACCCACGCCAACAAGGGGAGAACATGCAAACTCCAAACAGAAATGCCAACTGACCCAGCCGGGACTCAAACCAGCAACCTTCTTGCTGTGAGGGAACAGTGCTAACCACTGAGCCACCATGCTGCCTACTACTTATTGATTTCAAATCATGGTCGTAAACTATTAAAGCAAACACCACCAAAATAT
Source organism: Danio tinwini (assembly GCA_903798205.1). Classification (NCBI taxonomy): domain Eukaryota; kingdom Metazoa; phylum Chordata; class Actinopteri; order Cypriniformes; family Danionidae; genus Danio; species Danio tinwini. Next base: position 709,190 of record CAIGQZ010032545.1, read on the forward strand.
CAGCAAACATCACAATCCTATAACAAGTGATGAGATGATATGCATCATTACTCCCATCTTGTATTAAAAAACAACCAACGTCAAGACATCGTCATGCTCTACATCACTTTCGTCAAGTTATATCAAGTGCTCGATGCAATGTACAAATACTTTTGAGTGAATCCAAAGTCTTATAGAAAATTCCTTCTTTAGTGCAAATGATTTGGATTTTTACTCATTGTATTGCTGACAGGTTGAAAATTGCAGGTCTGATTATTTAGATCATAATTCGAGGTCTCGTTTAAGTCACCTTAACAGAGCACAAAGTTAAACACTACTTATAGTTATTGATTTCAAATCATGATCCTAAACTATAATAGCATACGCCACCAAAATGTCAGCAAACATCACGAGAAAGTTCTCTAAAATATTTCAAGTTTTTCAGTATGTAAAACCATCATTCAAGAGAATGCTTTTGCTATCTACGTCAGAGACAGAAAGACAGACAGAGGGATCTTGTGAGTCTGCTAAAACAACATCAAACAAGACAAAGACAAAAAAAAAAACGAAGGAGTTTCTGCACCCAAACCCATAAATGAGACTAAAAATAGCAACAGAACTATTTGGGTGATTCAGAAGGATGAGTCATCGAGTGAGGCAGGGCGGAGGAGAGAGAGAGAGAAAGAAAGAGAGAGAGAGAGAGAGAGAGAGAGAGAGAGAGAGAGAGAGAGAGACATAGAGACTGCAGGTATATGCTGGTCTGTAAGTATTTACTGATTCCAGACATGCCCTCCAGTTCCCGCTGCATACTGCAGTACTGCTGATGGAAACTCCGGTGTGTTGGTGAGTGTGTATAAATGTAATCTACAACAGTTGAACAGCATACTAAACAGTGTGCGGGTATTCCGGAACAGATCAGAACCACAGGGCAGGAATAACCTCTGGTGTAGAGGAGTAAACAGACACGGTCTACTAAGAAAAGTATGACAACTATAGTCACTATAAGGGCTCTATTTTAATGATCTAGGTGCAAAGTCTAAAGCGCATGGTGCAAAAGCATTCAGGGCATGTCCGAATCCACTTTTGCTATTTTAAGGATGGAAAAATACAGTTTGCGCCCTGGCGCATGGTCTAACAGGGTTGTGTTTATTCACTTAATGAGTTATGGGTGTGTTTGGAGCATAATGTGGATTAAACCAATCAAAGACTCGTCTCCCATTCCCTTTAAGAGTCAGTTGCATCACGCCATGGCACATTTGCTATTTACAAGGGGGACTTTAAGTGGAAAAACTGAAACTTTCACTTGCTAGAAAACAGGTAAACAGACTGTCTGCAGCGTGAGGATAAAGAATGAGCCTCCTCCTTTCAGCCTCTACTTTTTCTTTACTTTATTTTTTCTCTTTACTTTTGTGAATAAGGAAATAGTGTTGTACGTACTCCACTGAAGACATCCATTAGCCTACATATTTAATTTAGTTTGTTAAGCACAAAGATTTGTTTTAAAACTATTTCTAAATTCAGTTCTAATTTCCAGCAAACAAATAAATGAACAATAATAACAAGTGTGGTCAAAAAACTGGGTTTTATCCAAACACACATCCTGTTCTTATGCCCGATATGGTGATGCAAACGTCTCCAAAACCTGACAGGTGGACAAATCTAAACTTGTTTTTATTAAAACAAATATAAATATATAAATATACATATAATAAATACTACTGCTAATATTAATAACATTATACAAATGCAAATTGTCATTATTAAACTGAAAAAAGCCCCCTGAGGTGAAGAAGGCATGGAGCCAGTGGTTTTTATATTTATGTAGAAAATAATAATTTTTGTAACATTTTAGTTCTTAATTTTTTTTTCATATGTAAAGATATTTGTGTATTGCTGTATATCCTGTGTGGATTAAGCAATGTGTAAGAGTTTGGACCTGCATAGGCACAAAACTAACATGCTCTGCGCTGAACTTTAGACCAGCATTTAGTTGGTCAGTGGCGTGGTCTATTTCAGTTCCACAAAATAGCAACGCGCCAACAATGCACGTTGCCAACAATGCAATCCACAAAGTGGTGCAAATGGATTTCCTATTTAAACAACGTGACACAAAACATGAATATTGAGATTGCGCTGCTCTGAAAATAGCAACAAATCGTGTAAAACATGTCTTGCGCCTTATTGCACCGGCTGTATGATAGATCCCTAAATCACTTTGAACAAAAACATCTGCTAAATGACTAAGGCCTAATCCCAATCCTATTTTTGTACCCCTTCCCATTCCCCTTGGCCCTTAAAAACGAGTGTGAAGGAGAAGGGCTTCAAAATTTACCCCTAAGAATTGAGACATCACTACAGCACCTGCACACGTCATCATTGCAATCTCTTGCTTCATATGAGATCAGACCATCGCGAGTGCTGTAGTTATTTATCTTTAGGAAATCACTGAAGGCATGTATTATGTTATCATAACAATCTAATGTGGCAATAAAATCGTAACTGTACTGTGCATTTACACAATGGCCATATTCATCTATGTAAACACACCCAAAACAACATTAACATTATAGCAGACACTGTAAACAGCTCATTCCCAGCCACTAGACTTTTCTGACCGGGTGTTCGAGTGTCAGAATGTTGTAGGACTGCTGTACAGGAGTTATTAATATGGATTATAGATTGCGAAATGTATCGGTTTTTATTTTAGCTGTTTTTTTATAAAAGCATGACGGTGAAAAACGAACGCGGTTATGCATATATTAAAACGTGTTTGTTTGTTGTAAAAATTCATAATAATGACGAAAAAATACAAATTTATGGATCTCCATTTCTGAGTGCAGCAAACTGCCGTTGTAGCTGGTGTATTCTGGGAAATGTTCTTACCTTTTGGTTTCGAGTGTGGTCCTGAAAAATCTTCGTTCAAAGGGCTATCTACCCCTTCCCCTTAGCCCTACGCCTTCAAGCTAAAGAGAATTGGGACACCCCTACCCCTTCACGGGAACAAGCAAAACGAGGGGTAGAGGGCTAAGGGGTAGAATTAGGATTGGGCCTAAATGAAATGTAAATGTGAATGTAGTTAAGCCTTTAAATGTCACTTTAAGCTGGATATTAGGATCTTGAAAAATATCTCATAAAATATTATTAACTGTCATCATGGCAAAGACAAATAAAATCATCATGAAATCAGTTGTTAGAAATGTGTTGTTAAACTATTAAAAATCTTCTTTCCGTTAAACAGAAATTGGGGAAAATATAGAGGAGGGCTAATAAACCTAACTTTAACTGTACATTGTTAAATAAATATCAAATTAAATAAAACCGCAAGACGTCTAATTCTATTGCCATCTACCCTACAACACTCTTATCTAAGTACAGAGGTCAAACTACAGAGAATGAGGGATGAAAGACGAAAAGAAGTAAGAGAGAGAGAGAGAGAGAGAGAGAGAGAGAGAGAGAGAGAGAGAGAGAGGAAAGAGCTCAAGAGAATGAGATTGATGTCACTGGAGTCACGACACAGCAGCGAGCACAGAGAGAATCTGAATGAACATTAGTTCAGGCTTCACAATGTGACATGCATGACTAAAATTGCTTCAGTAATCAATGTTAAATGACACATGCGCACACACATACACACACAATTGGACAAAACTATTTAGAGCCTAAAACCACACACATTTGCGGCTATGCACTAAACTAAACACACATGCATATATGCACACACACAGTTGAAGCACATAAAGCGATTTGTTTGGGTGAGTTAATTGTACACAGCACTGTCTTCATCGCTTCACTGGGGCGAAACATATTGCCTCCACTGTCAAAGAGCATTCATTTGTTACTGTTGCATAAATGCTAACCCAAAAGACACACACACACACACACACACACACACACACACACACACACACACACACAC
>CAIGQZ010032545.1:731783-742016 GCA_903798205.1 Danio tinwini
CATCCATCCATCCATCCATCCATCCATCCATCCATCCATCCATCCATCCATCCATCCATCCATCCATCGATTTCAGTTTTGTTCAGTATGAGAAAATAGCTGGGGAAAAAGAGGCTTTCATTCATTCATTCATTTGTTCGTTTGTTTGTTCATTCATTCATTCACATCCATCCATCCATCCATCCATCCATCCATGCATCCATTCATGCATCCATTTGTCTGTCAGTCCATCCATTTGTCTATTCGTTCGTTCACGTCACACAAGTATCCACTAGCACCTGAATGGGTTTAAATGAAATGCACTAAAGCCTTGACCACTTGGAAACTACACTGTTTTGACGTCATAATTGCATTGCATTCTGGGACATTAACATAGATGCTGGAGTGAACATATGAAGCCAACTTGCTACCTAGTCAAAATCAAGGGATCGAGGGTATGTCCATGTAAGCTTCCTTCATTCACTTGACAAAATGGAAGAACGCAATGAGATTCTTTTTCAAATATTTCCCAAGAGATGTTTTACAGAGCAAAGAAATATTCACATGTATTTAGTTTTATTTATTTTAGTTTGGCTGGAATAAAAGCAGTTTAATTAAAAATATAATGATTTTAAGCTCAATATTATTAGCTCCCTTCAGAATTTCTTATTCCCACGATTGGCTACAGAACAAGCTCTCTTGTCCGATGACTTGCCTAACTAATCGTTCTTGCCTAATTAGCCTAATTAACCCAGTTAAGCCTTTACATTTTACTTTAAGCTGAATAGCAAAATCTTACAAATAACTAGTAAAATACATGTTGTACTGTCATCATGGCAAAGATAATAGGGATTAGTTATTAGACATTAGTTATTAAAAATATAGTTTTAAAATGTGTTTAAAGAAACCCTTTATGCTGCGTTCACACTAGACGTGTAAGAAGCGTCAAGGACGAGTGATTTACATGTTAAGTCAATGCAAAGATGCAAATGGACATCCTGCGGCGTTATACACATGATTGAGGCAGCGCGAATGGTTCGATTTTGAAACTTGACTGTCACATGTTTATAAGAAGAGCTGAGGTGGCCATAGCAATGACAAAAGGTAGAGGATCGCGAGCTCACAAACGCATTTAAATGTGTAAACAAAGCGTCAAGCGTCACGCTTTCAACGTGGTTTTAGACACGAAATGAGAATATAAAGAGTTAACCAGATACAGTACAAGCGGTTACAAGTAACAAAGCACAATTAAATACATAATTTACAAGCTAGAGAAAACAGGGAGGCAACCAATTTACTCGCACTTAAGTTACTTACACTTGTGAAATGGAGGAAGAAAATGATCCATGAAGTGTGTACTGTAAAGTTCCTGTCAGTCTCTGACAAAGTCTCATACATCAAAAGACTTTTCTGATCCTTCCTTTAACAAACGGCCGATGAATCCCTCGTTGTAAGCATGTAGATTGCTGAAGCACTCGTCAGAAAAATGACAGGAACAAAGCACAAGGCTGGGGTTATAATGCTGAGGTATTTTTGCAAAAATAAACTTCAACTACTGACTCTTCACAGCCTCATCTTTGCGCGCGCAGCAAATGGGTAAGGCTTGAGTTCCAAATTGACATCACACTGGCACGGCTAAAGACTCATTACCACTGTGATTCATTTGAACCACTATGAGTCGACTCTTTTTTAGATGAATCAATTGTTTTAAACACGATGCACTTTCAGATTTAAGCCTTAGCTGGATATTTCACTTCACCTAGATCTGTGTTACACTGTGAAGATCATTTTAAAAAACCCATAATAGAGGCTCTTCAAACAATCTTTTCTCTATTAATGTCTAGACCTCTCCTAGATTGCTGGTAAAAAGATCATAGTTGCTGCATTAAGTGTTTGTATGTGTGTGTGGGAGTGTATACGAGAGCATGTGTGCGTGTTCCAATCTGTTAACCATCCTATTAACTTGATACGTAATAAAGCTTAATCTGAGCTTGAATGAACCGCTGGTTGACTTGATATGCACGTCAATAACATGCTAATCAACTGGGTTCAATTCTGCGCTCTCTCTTTCCCTCTCGCTCTATAAATAGAACGATCGCCTCAGCTCCAAATTTCCAGGCCACTTAACCGCGATAAGCCTCTCGTTCTGAGAGAGAGAAAGAGAAAGAGAGAGAGAGACAGGGTGTATCAAATCTAATCATTTGTTCCTAATGAATCCCACTGCTCAATAACTTTCATTAAAGCAACCAAACGCTAAATGGCAAATGCTAAATTGCTAAAACTACCAGATCCAGGAAAAACGATTTCCTCAAATGCCGTCTGCTCTGGTATTCGGTTCGTTTAAAACAATAAATAGCTTGACTGGTACATGAAAGGTCAAGTTAATGCATTTGGCCATATGAATTAATTATATACTGTGTCCATGTTTGTTGTATGGGTACAATGAGTACAAGCAAGGTCACATTAAACATTTGCTCATGCTAATTGCATAACTGTGTCCATGATTTGCTATGCTTTTATACTCCTACGTACAATAATAAACAATTGTTCATTTTGTTGTATGTTTTGTAATTATAATTACCCTGCAATATTTTTTTCTACCTAAATTACAAGCATTTTGGTTGGAGTCAAGATTTTTTTGGATGTTAGAATCAGCATGTCAGTATTAAAGGGCACCTAAGATGCAAAATCGAGTTTTGGAAGCTGTTTGGACAGAACTGTGTGTAGGTATAGTGTGTCCACAGTCATATTGGAGTGATGGAACACAACAATTCTTTTTTATTTTTATTTTGTGACATTAAAATAGGATACAAATTCCTGCAGTTTTAAGGCAGACCGGAACATGATGTAAAAGTGTAGTTTTCCTTGCCCACCCAATTGATTGACAGCCGAGTATTAACATGTTCTGATAGTAACACATATAAACATATCCACAGAACAGGATTTGTAAAGAAACTGGGATTAAAAGATCTGTTCCAACTCTCTGTGATCAGCTGCAGCTCAACAATGCGTTTTACAAGTTTAAAACAGAGCATGTTTCAAATAAAGACAGTAAAATTGCTATGTAATTTATAATCATCACAGCTGCATGATGTAAATGCACGTGTATGTACTGCAAACGTTGTAATGGCATTAGCGTGTGACTCATCATTGCATTAAGGCTTAAATAAACTAAACAACAAATATATCAAATTAACTATAATAATATAATAATAAGCTGGGTTTCTAATTCACCTATGTCTGTCTCTGTCACTGACTGCTGTTTATCCGGGGTAATGCATGAAAACAGATACCTGGGAATGGTGGGAGGGAAGAACCAGCTCATTTGCATTTAAATCACACTTAGATTTGAGCTCAAATTAGGCATAATATGCATTGTAAAATCAATAATCTGATCAGTATTTTGAGCTGAAACTTCACAGACACATCCTGGAGACACCAAAGACTTCTCTTACATTTTGTAAAAGGGGTCAAACAGGAGCCCTTTAAAGATATTTAAAAGCTAGTGTGCAACAAAACAGTGACAGAATTCACATTAAGAAGACAAACATCAAAAGCTTGCCGTTTGTCAATTATGCCTAAATGGATCAAAACAAATTTTGACATCACCTCATACTTACGTTTCACATCAAATGTTCTGACCAATTAAATGCTCTTTAGTATCTGACATGTCCCACCCCTTCAAGATGCTATTGCTATATGCGCTTAAGTTCATTCACTCTAACTGGCAGAGTTGTAATTAAAACAAAACACTACTGGCTGTTTCTTATAAATGGGAAGCAGCTACTCTATGTCCTGCCCTCTCTTCATGTTTCAGTTCAAATTACGTCACACATCAAACAAAAATGCACATTTCAAAGCATTTCACATGACTTTTAACATTAAGTGGAACATTTAGTTATAATAATTGCATAACCGTCCATGATATGTTTTCATAATTCATGATTAATCAGTCAAACTCTGCACCTGAATAAAAAGGTACATCTTTTTGTCCCTCCTACTAATTGGCTAGAATTAACACTAAAACAAGCTGAAAAATGGCAAAGCCGGAGATGACAGAGTGTAAACAAGGACTGAAAATACCCAACAAAAAATGTTCTTATGAATTAATGTAATTACAGGCCTGGAGGAAAAGAGGTGGGCTGGAATGTTTCGACACTTTTCATTCATGGGATTACTAACAAGAGGCTGCCTGGAGGAAATGTGCACAGTGAAAATGGAGAATGAAAAGAGTACAGTCATTGAAGTGACGTGAATATAATATTTAAGTGATGTGAGTAAAAGAAAAGGGCAAAAATGAAAGAAACACATGCTAATAATTAAAAGATTTTAAGCAAAAAATATTAGAGAAAAATATGTACCATACTAAAATTATTTTTGAAGCAAAAAACACCTGGAAAGAATATGATTGCTTCTTATAAATAATAATGTCAGTGCCACAATTACCAGCGATCTAACCCTCATAAATCACTGGAGAACATTCACATTCACACGGACTACAATCCTGTCTCCATACGAACTACCAGTCCTGTCATGCACCACCCACACACACCTGTTCCAAGCCTCCTTTGATTATACTTACACAGCTGAAGCTGCTCATGTACTGATTACACTCACATATATACGGCTCACTTTTACACTCTTATTGCTGTGTCTTGTTAGGTTAAAACTCTGTAACATTACAAAGTGTCCCCTGGTATAGTTTCTACATGTTCTGACTCCTGCTTTGTTTTATCATTTACCCCAGGGGTTTTCAAACTGTGGGGCGCCAGCACCTATTAGGAGGGGCGTGAGAATTTGAGGCATACACTCGAGTAAATTATGATGACGATTTTTATGAGTTCACTAGAGAGAATTTGATTAACGTTAGTTCAACAGCTAACTATCAGACACCTGTAGAGTTAATGTGTTTGAGTAAAATATATGCAAATAAAATCCGGGTGCTTTTTAAAATAAATGATGGTCAATGAAAGTAAAACCGGTGAGCCGTCTGACAAAAGAGTGCCCTTCTGAATCAAATCAGGATGCCCTTCTAGATCTTTCACTTACTTTAAAGACATACAGTTGCAATCAGAATTATTCAACCCCCTGATTTATTAGCCCCCCTGTTTATTTTTCCCCCATTTTCTGTTTAACGGAGAGAAGATTTTTTCAGCACATTTCTAAACATAATAGTTTTAATAACTCATCTCTAATAACTGATTTATTTTATCTTTGACATGATGACAGTAAATAATATGTGACTAGATATTTTTCAAGACACTTCTATACAGCTTAAAGTGACATTTAAAGGCTTAACTAGGTTAATTAGGTTAACTAGGCAGGTTAGGGTAAGTTATTGTATAAAGATGGTTTGTTCTGTAGACTATGGAAAAAAATAAATAGCTTAAAGGGGTTAATAATTTTGACCTTAAAATGGGTTTTAAAAATTAAAAACCGCTTTTATTCTAGCCAAAATAAAACAAGTAAGACTTTCTCCAGAAGAAAAAAATATTGTCAGACATACTGTGAAAATTTAGTTGTTCTGTTAAACATCATTTGGGAAATATTAAAAAAAAAAAAAATCAAAGGGGGTTCAATAATTCTGATTGCAACTGTACTGACTACGTTTACATGGACATCAGTAATAGTTATTTGCCTTAATCTGATTAAGACAATAATATAATCAAGGTGTTACCTGAAGTGCTTTTTGAATGTTGCGTCACCAGGCTATCTGATGTAATTGTGGGTGTTTCATCTTTAAATATTTCATATTTAAATATTTCATATTTCAATTATGCCCCCGTGACAAACGTGAATATGGAGTAAGAACTGGTGGAAGAGCGTTGTTTTAATGGAATTTGATACCACAGGCCGAATGGAAAGAAAAAGAACTTCCGCATTTCGTGATGCGCGTGTGTGTGTGTGTGTGTGTGTGTGTGTGTGTTTGTGTCTGCAATCCTATACTGACAGCCGTGTGTGCATCTTGTTGCAAAATGCAGCGAAAAGTCATACATGGCTAACGATGCCTCGGATTTCCTTGTATGTACAGGTATTGCACCTGTTTTTGCCTATAATTGCCTGTCTGACAACGAGTCTTAATAAAAACCTGCATAAGGATCCTCACTTTCTGGCTGAGTCTAATTAGAGGAGGCTTGGAACAGGTGTGTATGTGGTGCATGACAGGACTTGTAGTTTGTACAAAGACAGGATTGTAGTCCATGCATGTCAATGTTCTCCAGCGATCTATGCGGGTTAGATAGCTGGTGATCGTGACAGTCAGGAACTGAGCCACTTAGACTTTAAAATACCTATTTTTATTAAATTATGTTGCTTCATATATTATTTTGACTAACATTAACATTAAAAGCTACCACCAAAATAGAAAATTACTCTTTCATAGAATGACAAATTTTGACTTGCTTGGGCTGAAATGTTTATATTTTTGGTTTAGTTTTGCAAAGCAAAATTTTTGTTAGTCTATTATTATTTGAAAATGAATGAATGTAATAATTGTGACAATAACATTTTGCATAAAATACTAAAATTAGTCAATAAAAAGTGCATTAATTAATAAAACTTTTGGATTGAGTTGAAAAATACAATTTTGTACTTGAATTACAAGCATTTTTGTCCCAGTCAAGTTTAATAGATGTTTATATCAGTTGGTTAGTGCTAAGGATATCTATAGCTAATGTGCAACAAAACAGTGATAAAATTTGTGTTAAGAAGATAAACATCCAAAGCTTGTAGTTTGTCACTTGTACTTGAATGTAACAATTATGACAATGAAATAAAATAAAATAAAAATAATTAAATTGCATAAAAATCTAAATAATGGAAAAGTAGAATTTTGCTTGTTTAAGTTAGCAATTTTGCTTAATTGTGTTAAATGAAAGGTTATTGCAGATCAAATTAAATGCATTTTAGTTTAATAATAAAAAACATAACCACAATTTAAAAATCTCATGCATTGATGCTACAGTATAACTAAAATGAAATATAATTATTTCATGAAATCAATACTACATAGTCAATAATATTTAATTAATAATAGACGCCATTAGTCTAAAATGACTGATTAGGTCTCCTGGCATTTTAAATGAACCCCCAGGGGTCTGCGGTGTTTTTGAGGCCCTTGAGATGTTTAGACATGCCATGACATTTGTGCGTATTTCAGCTACTTATTACATAGTACTGGCCAACAGATATTTTTTTTTGTATTCAGCACAAACCGTGCTACAAATAATGTGTACATGATTGCGTTTTTTAGAAAAAATATTACTAATTACTAATATTACTATTACTAAAACTAATGAGATCAGACTGAGAAACTAGACATCGTGTTGGTTTCATACTGATTATTTTATCAAACAATGTTTGTTTTCAACATGCATTTAAAAGCAGACACTTCAAGCTTTCTATAGATATATGTCTCATGTCTTTGTGTTTTGTTTTCGCGGAGTTTCGGAGCATTTTACTGACGCGTTTCTAAAAACAGTTCGCGGAGAGAGAAAAGAAAGAATGCCTACACTGTTTGTTTTGCCTTATTTTGTACACAAAAAAGTAGACACCTAACAGATTCGATTGATGTATTGTTCTTATATGTACAATCAAAATTGAATGTGTAAGTTAAGTTCTTTTCGGCGTTATCAGGAGAAGACGCCTCAAAACGTGTATATGCTGTCTTCGACCCCTGGGGGTTAAATACAAAAACTATGGCTAAAAGAAAAAAGTAGTAATCAAAAGAGTATGAATGTGAAGTGAGATCTGTGTATGAAAATGAATTAAATGTACATGCAGATATCCAAGAAAAAAGCTTGTTATCTGGCATCACACGGCCCCCAAAGTCCCATTACCAGTGTGTGTGTGTGTGTGTGTGTGTGTGTGTTTGAGAGTGTTTTGACCTACACTTCTGCATTTATCAAAAAGTCATTTCCGAACGGAAACACTTAAAGAAAGCAATAAGCTGAAAACATGACACTATAAAAGCTTCAGTGATCCTCTAAGCCGCTCAAATATCAGATGACTTATGCTCACTTCAATCACATCAGAATCATCAGAGGAGTCTTTAATAGAGACGCTTCTGTCATTACAACCGACATCATCGCTGCCACCACAATCATCATTAGCGTCATAAAGCTTTAAATTCCTTTTGACGTTAATATTAAAGTGTTTTTTTATTATTAGTACATTAGTCTTTAAGGCACAGTATATGATTTTCTCCACTAGAGGGCGCGTATTAACAACAAACAAAGGCATAGTTTAATGACACTGTGACTGAGTGTAGAATCATGGCAGTTGAATCATTGAAGTTGTTGAATATGATCATCAGAGGAGTCTTTAAAAGAGAAGCTTCGTCATTACAAACGACACCATAGCTGACACCATTCTAACAATAATCATTAGCGTCAAAAAGCTTTAAATTCCCTTTAAATTAAAAATTTAATTTTGTTTTTTATTATTAGTACATTTGTCTTAAAGGCACAGTATTTGGTTTTCTCCACTAGAGGGTGCGTATTAACAACAAACAAAGGCATAGTTTGATGACACGGTGACTAAGTGTAGAATCATGGGCGTTGTGGTCACTAGTCAAAGTTAATTTATGCAAGTACACAAGTCCAAGTACACAAGTACACTGTTTTTTAAATATTTTAATTAAAAAACATGCATATTGTGCCTTGAAGGTTATCTATCTAAGTTACAATTCAGATTTGGAAGATATACGTTTTTTAAACTTAGTTTCTCACCTCCGCCAATGTAAACAAACAATTTTCATAACTAGTGCTGGGCAATATTGCAAAAAAAAAAAAAACTATCACGATATTATGTTTTATTTAATTCGATACCGATGATTAGATTTAACAACACATTTAGGAATATTAGGACGTTTTGTTATTTAACCACTTTATTTTTATTTACCAACATTACTAAGGCAAAGGTTTTATTAGTCAAAAACCACAACATTTAAACAAAATATCTGATCACTTTATAATAAAATAAACATAAGTGTTAAAGAGACTCCTAAACTTGATAAATAAAATGTTACAAAGTGTGTGCAAAGGTAGATCAACATTTATAAGATGTGAATAATAATGATACAGTAAAGCTCTAACTCTGTAAACAAAACAAACTATGATAATCAAATCTGAGCTTTCAAGTAAAGAAACCAGCCATCATTATTCAAATACATATTGCAACATTACAAGTTGTGAAGTTGAATGACTATATTACCCCTTATGCTAAAAAATCTTTCAAATGAGGAGCTAGCGGCTGGGATGCATAAGAAAAGAAACCAAAAAGCCACTCTGGCGACATCCTTACATCCTTTTTTATTTACTATCTTCTCACTGCTGCTGTACGGCAGTCATTTTTGCATGTGTTGTTATTCTGACCTAAAGTGACAAGCGCAAGTGCGTGGTTTCTTTCACCAATTTTCATGGCTTCTTTTGTAACTAGCCAACCATCGACCGTTTTCTCAGAGGATGACAAACGGACAAACCATTGCTGCAGCTTCTATGCAAGTTTATGAAGAAAAGTAAAAAGCACTGCAGTGTTTGGATGCGCTGAATTAATTAGTCTACCGTTACTGAAATGTGTATGTTCTATACAAAGTGTGAAGCAAATATCGTTAGTTCTACTTACATGAATCGTGGTGTGTTTGCGGCATTCGGGCAAGTTTAGATGATTTTTTTAACTAGGTGTACCTGGAAAACGCACACGCACACCATGTGCGCGGCGTGCAAGTCGCACCCTAGCTTATTGGTATTTCTTCCAAGGTGCACGCTCAGCAGTCACATTTTAATAAAACTATAGACTTCATACCAAAACTTCACACCAAACCTTTTTAGCATTATTGACAATGGTGTTCGGTCAACAAATATCGCTGACGGTTTTATCACCCAGCCATAACATATTCATAACATCACCCTTCACTTCAGTTTCTAAATGCTCCCAAGTGTTGAGGATTCACACAGAGGCTGAGGTTCATATCAATATATATATATATATATATATATATATATATATACAGTATGTTAATCAACAGAGGGTTCATCTCAGGGTTGATAAGGGATTCAGACTGTAAATATTATAGCAGTCTATGGAGACGGTGTTCATTTGTGCATCCTAAAACTGTACATTTATAATCTCTCATAGACACTGACATAATCTTCGGCAGGTATGGTGTGTAAACTCTAATGCCACACGGCTACTTCTTACTCAGGGTTGTCTATGCTAATGAGAGAGAGAGAGAGAGAAAGAGAGAGAGAGAGA
>CAIGQZ010032545.1:742704-762794 GCA_903798205.1 Danio tinwini
ACACACACACACACACACACACACACACACACACACACACACACACAAACACACACACACACACACAGACACTTGTATTGCTCGGCCACTCGCATGCACAAAAGCACACGCTTATTCACATGCACACAAGCAACGCTTGCACACACAAGAGCACACATGCTTGCAGGCATGCACACGTAATGCTCACATACATGCATGCATAAACAGACACACACTGCATGCATGCACACGTAAGGCTCGCACACTCACACGCACATATGCTCACATTGATACACGCACACATAACGCTCGCACGCACACATGCTTGTACACACGCACATTTGTACGCACAAACGCACATGCTTGCACACACACTCATTTAATGCAAGCATGCACATACACTTGTACACACGCACACATGCTCGTACGCACACTTGCTCACACGCACACATGCTCGCACACACAACGCTCACATGCACGCAGGCTCAGGTAAAGCTCTCACGCACAAACGCACATATGCTTGCACACACACATAACGCTCACACACACACATTCTTGTAGGCACAAAAGCACACGCTGACACACATGCTCATGTAACACACGCATACACACACGCTTGTACGCAGGCACACATGCTCAAACCAACACATGCTCGCATGCACACACAACGCTCACATGCACACACGCTTACACGCACACATAACACTTGCACATGCTGGCACACACACTCATGTAACGCGTGCATGAACACACGCTTGTACGCACATTTGTACGTGCGCACACTTGCACACACATGCTCGTATGCATATACGCTCGCACGCACACATGCTCACACACACAACGCTCACATGCACAAACACACAGACACACGATTGCACGCGCGCACACGTAAAGCTTGCACGCACAAACGAACATACGATCGCACGCTCACATGGATGTACGCACACATAACGCTCACGCACACATAGGCTTGTATGCATGCACACTTGTATGCACAAACGCACACGCTCGCATGCACACTCATGTAATGCACACATGCACACACACTTGTACACACAAATGCAAATACGCTCGCACACATGCACAAGTAACACTCCCACACAAAAATGCACAAACGCACACACACACACTCGCACGAACACACATGTAACGCTCATAATGCTCACACACACATGCATGCTGCATGCACATGTAATGCACTACCCTCTCGCACATACACACACTTGCACGCATGCACACGTAACACTCACGCAAAAATGCACAAACGCACACACGTGTTACGTTCATAACATTCACACGCGCTCGCATGCACGCACACATAATGCTCACACTCTCGCAGGCATGCTTGCACACACACATGCACAAACACACACACTTGCAGGCATTTACATGTAAGGCTCACATTCTCACACACACACACACACGCTCGCACTGACACACACACATAACGCTCGCATGCACACATGCTTGTATGCACGCACACTCGTGCACACAAATGCACATGCTAGCATGCACACATGTAATGCACTCATGCACGCTCGCACACACACATGCTCGTACACACACTTGCACACACACATGCTTGCACACACACAACGCTCACATGCATGCATGCACAAACGCACACACACGCACATATAAAGCTCGCACACTCACAAGAGCACACATGCTCGCACGCACTCACACGTAAGGCTCACCCACTTACATGCACAAAAGCACACACACTTACACGCATGCACGTACACGTAAAGCTCACACACTGGCATGCACAAATGCATACAAGTTCGGCATGCACACATAACACTCGCATGCACCCAGGCTTGCACGCACGCTCACATAATGCTTGCACGCACAAACACACACACACTCGCACGTAACACTTACACGCAAAAATGCACACACACATGGATGCACACGTAACGATCATAATGCTCACACGCGATTGCATGCTCGCACAGGTAATGCTCACACTTTCGCACGCACAAACACACACATGCTTGCACTTACAAACACACAGAGGGAATGCTGGTAAATGTAATCAGAGGTGTGAAGAGGTGCTGCTGATCCATTGGGAGCCATTGATAAACACATGGATAATGAGTTCAGGAATAGTCAAATCAGTGTCGGGAGTCTACTTACGAACTGTAGCTACAAGCCACTCAGTTTAAAGTAAATTTAAAGTCAAGTAATATGTGTGTATCAGCTTACAGAACCTTTACGATTCTGGAGGAAAATGAAGGTTGTTTTCCAGGCGATTTTCAAAACATTTGACATTCAAAGGTTTGTGTATAAACCACATTCAGTAAAATGTTTTTTACTTAAAAACATTTCACGATGCTATTTTTTTTTCTGATGTTAAAGTTGAATTTTCAGCAGCCATTACTTCACCTTGAATGCCACACAGGGTCTGTAAGGTCAGTTCATTAGGTAAATAATAGGGATCCAGTTTCAGGGCCAGTTAAAAACACACATACAAAGGCTCACACAAAAACACTCACATTCACACACTCGCATGCATGCACACACATACATACACACACGGTTAGGCTGCTTACTACAATTTATTAATTACTTGTACACTTTATTATAACATTTAAACGATATGTATGTATTGATCAATAAAGATATCAGTGTAGCAACATTCCCAGTAATACATACTAATGCTGATGTTAAACTATAGGGGCACAATAGGTGGCCTAACTACTATGCATGTATGTATGTTTTATGTTTACATACATTTATAAAATGTGCTTATATTAAAAAATTATTCTGCATGAGATTACCTTTGTAATTGATTTCTGCAATTACATTCATATATACACTGAAGCTGTCCCTAACCTTACTGTTATCTCACGTCAATACTGTAAGTATGTGTTGCGGAATAAAAATGTATACAATTTATAAAATATGAACCCAATAAATACATTGTCGTTATTTTTATGTAAGTACCTAGTAATTAAGACCACTTAATATAAAGTAGAAACAATATAATCAAACAATGACTTAAATATAACTCTTTTAACAAAAGGGTTACAGTAAATTATATAAATTCCTTGTCAATCAATACAATTTCTAAATCACAAAAAACAGAAAAAAACAGCAGAAACACAAAGAGGACTTTAAGTCTGTCTCTCACATCTTGATTTTCATTGGCATAAAATGATATATGGCCTTTTTCCTGACTAAATGCTATTGCTTTTACTATGGGATTTAAGGGGTTTTCAAAACCTTAGTATTAAAGTATTAAACTTTAGCGCTAGGCTATTATAAATTAGGCTTGCTCTTTTGGTGTAATCTAGTAAGTGTAGCTGCTTCCCTAGCAAGACTTTCAATCCAGGCTTATTGCAGATATGTACTCAGGTCTACATTTCTGGAGACATCGAAATACGTAACCATAGATACACGTCTGCTCACAGTTTTTGTTTTTGCAAATCCACCAGAGGCCGCTGTGTTCGCTTTTTGATGACCACAAATTGCTCTTGCATGTCCTCTTCTTGCGTAAATCCACCAGAGGGTGCAATATACACCTTATACGCAATATAAACCCCGCCATTGTGGTCAACTCCGCTCCGCATCCCAAGTTTGCCAACATACTGGGCAAACTAGTAAGACCGGAAAAGCCATCTGTACGGAGGTAAGCGGTCAGCTGGTAGCGTTAAAATGAACAGAAGCCATCGGCAGCGTCATATCTCCCTGTCGCATTCATTATAAAGTTGAAATGCAGCCAGACGTACCTCTGGGTACATATTCCATGCTCTCCAGAAATGTAGACAGGGGTACGTATCCACAATGAGGTTGTGTTGATCACGTTAGTGAGTTTTGCATTACAAATATTCATAATTTCTTTACAAAGTGTGAACCTGTATTAATAAAACTGTTTAAGACGGACTATTAATTTACAATAGAAACAACAGGGAGTGTATTTTTTAATGCTGTATGCCTGTGATCGATTGAGGCACTAATCACACATATAAATGTTTAAGACGGACTATTAATTTACAATAGAAACAACAGGGAGTGTATTTTTTAATGCTGTATGCCTGTGATCGATTGAGGCACTAATCACTCATATAAATAAGATCCAGCCGGTATTCTTTGATTCAGGAATAGGGCTTACTGGAATTTGTTTTTGTGTGGATGTGCATTCATTCTTTCTACTTAATGATTGTTGACTGTGAATGAACAGAAAAGGCAATCATTAGCTCTAATCAGAGAATGAAATGCAAAACAAACACAGACCTTCCCACATATGCAAAAAGCATGACGAGCTTTAGATTTGATGTTATCATCAGTGCAGACCATTTAAAGGTACCATATGTAGGATTGCCTAGTGGTTCAACTAGGTATTGCAGTCCAAATTCAAAATATCGAAGAAGTTTTTTCCCCCTCGGCCCTTTCCCCTTAATTTTGATGCACATGCAGGTTACCAGATTGAAGACACCGATAGGAACAAGCGCAACTGCCGACAGAAGTATCAAACTTTAGACTGTATGCAAATAAGCTAATGTATACGTTTGCAATATTTGAATGGATCAAAAAAAAAATTATATAAAAAATATATAACAAAATGTAAAAAAATATATATAAATCACCTCATGATGATTTGCATGATGATGAATGTCCTTCCATTGGTCATCAGAAATCTCATCGATTAGGTTAACTGGATTTAAGTGAATTTAACATAAAAAAAAACTTAAGAATGGTGTTGTTCTTATTTTAATGAGCCCCTATTATCGGTTTTAAAAATGACCTTCCATGCAGCGTGCAACACAACTCTAAGTAAAGTGAATTATCCAGCTAAGGCTTAAACCTGAAAGTGCACCATGTTTAAAACTATTGAGTCATCTATAAAAGAGTCGACTCAGAGGGGTTCAAATGAATTGTTAGGGTAATGAATCTTTAGCCGTGTCTGCGTGACGTTGATACGGAACTCAAGCCCCCCCATTTGTCGTGCACGCAGACCCTGGAAAATTTAAACCCACGGCCCCACCCACAAACACTGTAGAAAGAAAAAGAGAAAGACAAACACTGTAGATCCCGATTGAATCAAGTCGCATAGATGCTGTGCTCTGAAGTGTGAGGGAAAGTTAGTGTTACTTTCCCTACCCAAAGATAAGGCTGTGAAGAGTCAGTGGTTGAAGTTTATTTTTGCAAAAATACTTCAGCATTTTAACCCCAGCCTTGTGCTTTGTTCCTGTCATTTTTCTGACGAGTGCTTTAGCAATCTACATGCTTACAACGGGGGATTCATCAGCCGTTTGTTAAAGGAAGGACCAGAAAAGACTATTGATGTATGGGACTTTGTCAGAGCTTGACAGGGACTTTTTACAGTACACACTTCATGGATCAGTTCCTTCCTCCATTTCACAAGTGTAAGTAAGTGCAATTAAAATGGTTGCCTCCTTGTTTTCTCTAGCTTGCAAATGATGCATTTAATTGTGTGTTGTTACTTGTAACAGCTTGTACTGTATCTGGTTAACTCTTTATATTCTCATATTGCGTCTAAAACTATGTTGAAAACGCGACGCGTGGCGCTTTGTTTACAGACTTAAATGCGTTTGTGAGCTCACAATCCTCTGCCGTTTGTCATTGCTATGGCCATCATCAGCTGTTCCTACACAAGCACAGCAGTCAAGTTTCAAAATAGTTCAGCTTTTGTCACTGTGTGGATTAATATTGAATGTGTGTCATGGTTAAGAATAGAGCAACATGCTTCTGTTAAGCTGCATTGCTTTAATGAAATCCTGCATTGGGTTCACACATACACTCTGCACTCTGACTACTTCAATAATGTTGATAAGCCGTGGTGGGCATTTCTCTGTCTCAAGCTGAACGCAGTTGAACAAACACAAAAGACTCAGTCATCGAACCAATCATCCTAGATTAGCATTGCACTAAGAAGGGGTTAGGGAACAAATGAATCGCTGAACAAATCATATGGGAGTCATCGGGATAATTAGGTAAAATAATTGCATATTATAAGACAATAAAAGTGTTTTTGACCTTTGACCTTTTTTAATGCATGATAGGGGCTCTTTAAAAAATAGTTTAAACAAGCAGCAAACCTCATTTTTAAGTGCAGGTCTTAGTTTCTATCCCTGAACTACATGCAGAATTCACAAACTTGGTTTTTAAAGTTTTTAAAGATAGCCTGAAGAAACAGACAAGGAAAAGAAAGCGAGAAAGGCTATCTGTCCACATCTTGGTTTATAATTATGAGTCTCCTTGCAGCGTCTCTTTATTTTTCCACAGCCCACGTCTCTCTCTTTCTACCAGAATTCACTCAAGAGCAATTACACTCAGATGCTGGGCAGAAAAACAGAACCAAATGTAGAGAGAAGCTGAGCAAGAAGATTGCAAGAAAAAGCCAGACACATGAGCTGCATTTCAAAGCACTGGATTTTTCCTGGAGCCGGAGGGAGGCCGAGAAACATGTGGAACGTAAGACGAAAGAGCATGTAATAAAGAGTGAAGAGGTCTTTTGTGAAGATGTCTCTGATGGACATGCTTCGAGAGCAGCTCTAGTCTTTGAGACCAAGCACAAATTAAGAGCATGAGTGTCAAAAACAGCAACCCAGAACAACAGTGTGTCCCAAAGCCACCCCTTAAACACGTTTACAAATGTTCCTCTTTAGCGTTGTAGTCATTGTGAAGAATGTAAAATGTTCAGGGCTGCAGGCACATCGCTGCTGGGTGGTCATGATTATTAATGCTACCAATGATTATGTCCTACAGAACATTATGAAGTGTGAATATAATGCTGGAATTTTCAGGTAGATGAGAAATTGTAGATGATTATTGAGTACACACACACACAAAGAAATATTTATACTACAGAACTAAACTACTGAACTGTTTAAAAACAAACAAATAGTTAAATTGATTGTAATAATATAAGCCAATAAAGTAAAATGTAATGTATTTTTTATTAAATAAAAAAAGTTAACTGAAATTGAATTTAAATATTATAAAAAATATTTTCTAAATTTTAAATAAATTAAATGAATCATTTTAAAAGGTTACATGGCAAAAACAACTTGATCATTCATTCATTCATTCATTCATTCATATTCCTTTCGGCTTAGTCCCTTTATTAATTAGGAGTCACCACAGTGGAATGAACCGCCAAATTATCCAGCTTTTTTTTTTTTGCAGCGGATGCTCTTCCAGCTGCAACCCATCACTGGGAAACACCCATACACTCTCATGCACACACATACACTACAGTCAATATTAGCTTACCTAATTCACCTATAGCACATGTTTTTGGACTGTGGGGGAAATCGGAGCATCCGAAGGAAACCCACGCCAAGACTCGAACCAGCAACTTTCTTGCTGTGAGGTGACAGTGCTAACCACTGAGCCACTGTGTCGCCAGCAACTTGATAATATTAAAATAAATTTATTGCATAAATAATAAATTGATTATGTCCTACATAACATTATGAAGTCTGAATATAGTGCTAGAATTTTCAGTTAGTTGTGATAGATGAGAAACTTACTGAGTACACACACATAAAGAAACACCTATATGACAAACTAAACTGTTAAAAAAATTGTTAAATTAATTGTAAAGATATACACCAATAAAATAAAATGTAATGTAAAAAACAATTAAATAAAAAAAAGATTTGAGTAACTGAAATTGACCTCAAATATTATAAAAAAATATTAAGTAAACTTTTAATGAATTCAATTAATTTAAAAAGACATTAAAACATTTAAAATGACAAAATAATTTGATAATATTAAAATAAATCAATTACATAAATATTACATTGATTATTAATTGATTACTAAGTTTGAATATAGTGCTGGAATTTTTCGATAGTTGTGATAGATGAGAAATTTAGATGCTTCTTGAGCACACAAACACAGACGCACGCACGCACGCACGCAGTAGGTAGTGCTGTCGCCTCACAGCAAGAAGGTTGCTGGTTCGAGCCACGGCTGGGTCAGTTGGCATTTCTGTGTGGAGTTTGCATGTTCTCCCTGCGTTCGCATGGGTAAATTGAGTAGGCTAAATTGTCCGTAGTGTATGAGTGTGAATGAGTGTGCATGGATGTTTCCCAGAGATGGGTTGCGGCTGGAACGGCATCCGCTGCGTAAAACAAATGCTGGATAAGTTGGCGGTTCATTCCGCTGTGGCGACCCCAGAATAATAAAGGGACTAAGCCGAAAAGAAAATGAATGAATGAATGAATGAATGAATGAATGATTGTAATGATATAAATCTACGGTTTATAAAACAAAATACTTGAATAGCTGAAATTGACCTCAAAAATATTAAGTAAAATTTAAATAAATTAAATTCACCATTTAAAAAGTTACATGGCAAATCATTTTATATGATAAAATAAATTAATTGTAATTATTACAATATAATAGAATTAATATATATACATAAATATATATACATAAATATACATTTAAAAAAATAATATTTCATTGACTAATAATATTGATTCATTTACCAGACTTTAATAAAATTAATTACTAATATGTAGAATATTGTTATATTGAATATTAAATTACTAATTAATGAATTACATTATGGGAGCTTGATCTTTCTTCCAACAACTTTAAACCGTGAAAAGTTAGGAAAAAGTGACTTTATTAACTTTTTAATAGTTTAACGTGATATTTTGTCTGGGATGGTGTCGCATATTACACTACAAACACCTTCTGCCTGTACATTTTCTGTTCATTCATTCATTCATTCATTCATTTTCTTTTTGGCTTAGTCCCTTTATTAATCTGGGTCGCCACAGCGAAATGAATCGTCAATTTATCTAGCATATGTTTTACACAGCGGATGCCCTTCCAGCTGCAACCTATTCCTGGAAAGCATCCATACACACTCATTCACACACAAACACTACAGACAATTTAGCTTACCCAATTCACCTATAGCGCATGTGTTTGGACTCGTGAGGGAAACCGGAGCACCCGGAGGAAACCCACGCAAACACGGGGAGAACATGCAAACTCCACACAGAAATGCCAACTGACCCAGCTGGGGCTTGAACCGGTGACCTTCTTGCTGTGAGACCATTGTGCTACCCACTGCGCCACCGTGACGCCCACATTTTCTGTTATTTTACACAATTATTGCTCCATATTCAATTTCTCATACTAATTATTGTTTCAAACTACTAAAATGTCAATAAAAGTGACTTTGCTAAACTGCAGAGTTGAATTTTCAAC
This sequence comes from Danio tinwini, assembly GCA_903798205.1. Lineage (NCBI taxonomy): Eukaryota > Metazoa > Chordata > Actinopteri > Cypriniformes > Danionidae > Danio > Danio tinwini. The sequence continues at coordinate 751,891 of CAIGQZ010032545.1, forward strand.
ATCAAAAGCCAACAGAGCAGAGATCAAGCTCCCATAATGCAATTCAGTACCGTAAATAAACAGAAAACACTTGTGAAGCACACAATATGGACACTGTTATTTAACATATATTTTTTTACAGTCCACCAACATCAGTGCAAATTTATGTTTATTCAGTATGTTTGTGTATTATTTGGTGTCTAAAGGTGAAGCTGTGTTTATTTGGCTCACATAATAGTTGCCCTTCATCAGGTCTGCAGGTTGACTTCATGCCCAGAGTGCTGCTCTCTCCCCCACTAGCGTGCTAATGAACTAACACAGCCAGGAACAAACAAACCGCCTTTTGTTTTTCTCTCGTCCTCCCTCCCCAGCTTTCTCCATATTGTACTGTGTGACTGGTCCTCTCACACTAATCCTGCGCATCTTCACTGATGACTCAGGCTCAGCTCTGCTTCATGTTGAGGCCTATCAAAGCATCTCTGCACTGGGTTCAGTCCACCCTTTGTTCTGATCGCAGTCGGACTCGTCACCTGCACATGACTCCACTCTTTCCCAATATGAGCCATATGGAAGCACTCCAGGAATTCGAAGCTTTCTATTCTCAGCCTCTGATTCAGCCACACACACACACTGGCTTGGAATTAGCCATGTGTTTACTATCTTCAAACAGGGGGCTAGCATAGGTTCTTGGGCTCTACAGAGTTATTACCCCTCCTGAATTATTAGCCCCCCCCCCTGTATATTTATTTCCCCAATTTCTGTACAAGGAAAGAAGATTTTGTTTTCAACACATTTCTAAACATAATAGTTTTAATCACTCATTTCTAATAACTGATTTATTTTATCTTTGCCATGATGACAGTAAATCATATTTTACTAGATATTTTTCAAGACAATAGTATTTAGGCTAAAGTGACATTTAAAGGCTTAACTAGGTTAATTAGGTAAGTTAAGCCCCAGTCAGATCACACAAATTTGTCAGGAGTTCCTTGACGTAGGGTGTCATAGGCATACGTAAACGACAACGTCGTGACACAAAATTTTCTTGTGTAATGTGACTTAGTTCATGACAACCTGCCTGCGACGCCTCACAACACCATCACAGAAAGTCTAGCATATTAGTTTTTTTTATCGTTCTTCACAACGAGTTCCGTCACGTGGGTGACACCGTACACATAATTTCTCAGTTATATTCGGTGTTAATCCGCGGTCAGGTAATAAAAAAATAGGCTGCATATTTACTTATAGGTGGGTTGTAACCTGTAGGTGGACAAGATCAATCATTGGTTAATAAGATTATCATTGGCTTTAACCTTTTCTAAAATATTAAGGTGTTTAAGCAATTTTATCTGACAGACTGGCACAAATATGCAGACATCATTCTCACAACGAGTTTCTGAGTTCTGTCATCCTTCCAACAGAGTTTATTCTTACAAGGTAATCTGGGAGCATTTTCAGTGTTGCAAATACATTGCAAAAGCATGTCCCGCTTATTCAAATGTGTCATGAACAATGAAAACAGTTTAATATAGGCTTCTCTGAAACTTTGAATATGTCACTTTAATTTTATTTAGGCTAGATTGTTATTTGATTTAACAAACCAACACAATCTCACGGCAATTCATTTTTGGTGCATATAACGGACTTGTTTTGAAGCGCTTCACCTGAAATGTTTTTCGTTATTCTTGTTTATAAGTAACTGTCACACAAAAGATACATTAAAATTAAGGTAAAATATGTAGCAATTTTATTTCAACAAGATATTTTTTCAAAGAAAAATATACAAATTATATTTTGTTTGTGCCCGTCCACTACACAACTATACTGGTGGATGATTTGTTTCGCTCTGAGGAAAATACGGTGTTAATGAATGCTTCACTATGATTGTATCACAAATCTCAGTTACATATTTGCTAATTTATCAATATATTACCAAAACATATTGCGATAAATAATATTATAGGTTGTTTGCAATCATGTGGTTCTGGTGACATGCAAAATTCAGATGGTGGGCAAAAAGAAAAAAACTAAATGTGTATAATCTTATATAATCTAACATATAATCTTTATTGATGCTGTCAAACAAATTATTGCGTTTAATAAAAGTTTGTACACATAGATGTATTGAATAAATGTTTATTACATGCCGCCTTTTCTTCTGTTTTTCAGACAGTTTCTTGAACTTTCTCCTCTTTATGAGCAGAAACTTCAAAAAGTCTATAAAAGCTGTTCGGCATTTCTTATTTTGGACAATTTAAACAATTATAAACAACATAAAGCAGAAAATTTTGATGTTCTGATAGCGATTCCTATGCATCTGATTTCCGCGCGTTGTCAGTGATGTCATGTGAAAACAACCTGTTGTGATTTTTATGCCACTCGTTATATAATGCCAGAATGACAATATAATATCATCACAATGCAAGTATACTCTTCCAAAAAACACATGATACTTTATCCTTAAGAATATTTAATTTAATTATAGTCACTTTAATGATTTAATAATCAGAATCAGAATGTGGAAACGCATATCCTAAATAAATATTAAAGGGCACCTATGGTGAAAAATCTACTTTTCAAGCTGTTTGGACAGACATATGTGTAGGTATAGTGTATAGACCGTCATATTGGGGTGATATAAACACACTCGGTTCTTTTTTTTTCAATTTATCAACAAAAAACGGTGGACCAATTGGAGCTGTTTTGAGATCGACCGCAACTTGACGTAGGAGTGCTGTCCCCCCGCCCACCAATATTGATTGACAGATGTGCATTACCATTTCCTCAGTATGTTGTTTCACGTCCGCCATTTTCAGCGTGTGAGTCAAAGCGACGTCACCAAAGAAACACTCTGCTCTATTTTTAGATGTAAGGCTCATTGGGCTCAACATTCACCATGTTAGCGCTCTCCTCCATGCCAGTGTTTGTGAGTTTTGGTGGGTTTGCATACATGTGTACTTTTCATTGTGTCTTCCTTAAACTTCAGCGGTTTGCATTTCCCGCAGTCACAGAAGCTCCCTGTCATCTTAACTAGGTGCAGCTGGAAAGTGCGAGCGCGTTGCGTCACGTGCGCGTCCCTCCATTGGAAATAACGAACTAACGACGCGCAGCGCCATGCATTTTGTGTTGTCGCGTGTGAAAGTGACGACCGTGGGGTTTGCTCACTATTCTGCCGCCTAGGTCGCCTCTATGGACGCGCTGGCCCTGCTCAGGACACTGTTCATATTTCTGCCGTGCCACAGAGCGTTATCTGAATAGTTTCATTTTAAATAACATGCGAATGTGCGCGTCTGGTGTGTCGCGTCGTGGCTCTGAGCGACGCATTCGGTGTATGACGCCCTTTAGTTATAGCCTCAAGCATGGCCTTCACCAGAAGCGCCGCTCAGCGACACTTAGCGTCGCGCCACGCAGCAGCATGCATTTCTGAATTCTAAACATAAGTTTTCATCAGGTGACACACCGGCGCTGCAAGTGTGCGATACTTTCAACTGTCATGTGCGCGCCGTGTCGCGGTGCATCCGGTGTGTGATGCCCTTCAGTCAAAGTTAATTCAGTGTGCTTTATTAGTCTCGGTGTAGGCTACAAGTTCGGAGCTTTAAACTAGCACACAGCTGGCTGTAAAACTATACAAAGACACATGATTCTGTACTATCTGCTTGGTCAGTGTCTGAGTCCTACATGTACGTCTGAATGCTGGTACTCTCATGTTGCTTCTCTCTGTCTGCCTGTCTATTGCAATACACACAGCGGGGGAGCTCTTGGCTCCGCCCCCTTGTTAAGTTGGGCGGGAAGTCGAAACTAGTTTTCATGTGAAGCAACACGCCCCTAAAACAGCTAACTGTGTACACGCCCCCAAAATGACACTTTTTAACACATCATAATAAAAAAATCTGAATTGTGTTTTGAACTGAACCTAAACTGGCACACTCAGAAGAACCATAATATTAATATTACATCTTAAAAAGGGTTAAAATAGGTGCCCTTTAAATATAAAAAAAGTGCAAGGTAAAAAGTAGCAGTGGCTGCGATATCTGCTACCAGATCTATTTTCAGCTGTCAGGCACTCACATGAAAATATACTATAGTCATTTATAGTAAATACTATAGTGTTTTTTTATAACCATACTGACACTGAGACTTCCAATAGAGATAGAGAGGCTGCGCAATCAGTTAAATGTTGCTAGAATTGGTTTTCATGTATGGATGATATATATTGCATCATCAAAAAGATTGAGGTCATGTCCATGTGTTGTGCGATAAGTTGATATATTAATTAATTGTGACAGGCCTACAAATAAAAACAGCTTTTATTCCAGCAGAAATAAAACAAATAAGATTTTCTCCAGAAGAAAAACATATTATGGGAAATACTGGGAAAAAGTCCTCGCTCTTTTGTTAATTATTGTTTCGGAAATATTTGAAAAAGAAAAAAATATATAATATAATTTTGACTTCAACTGTATATATACAATAAACACAGACATCGTTTTCATAACACAAGACCTGTTTCCTGGAGAACACGAGTCTATTTTCAGCATTCTTGGTATTAAGAATCTGCCAATATTTCATGAACTTTGAAGGACAACCCTGTGTTCAACCAACCATAACAAAATCACGGCATCTTGTACTTGCATGCCTAAACTGTCGCAATGGCTGCGCAGTTGGAAAACCCAATATAAATATCTAGACATGTAACAGCATGCTTCTCTTAGACCTAATTGCCATCTCGGAAAAATCCGGAAGGGGAGTGGACAGCATGTGCACCGGCAGACGGAGCGACAGGCTTTCTTCTGCGAGTTAATGACAGAAATCCCACGGAGGGGATTTAGGCGATCTGCTTTTTGTTTCCAGCCTTTAGAGCAAATCGCAGTGTGTCGGAAGCAGGACAGTTTTCTGAACAGCTCTGGGTTGGCTGGAAAAAGAGAGCAACATGCTGCGCAGGGCAGTATTAGATCCTGACGGACATGTTTTGGGAAGTCTGGTCATATCTGCAATCATCACAGTGATGTCCTAATCAAGAAAAAAAACACCTTTAAATGCTCTCTGGCATACTGTACAGCTAATAAGTAAACATGCACTGTGGATCACTGTCAAATCAGCTGTTTAAAAAAATAGGATACGATTTGATATGAAATAAGATTTTTCATTTATTTATTCATTTTCCGTCGGCTTAGTCAATATTTCAGACGTCACCACAGTGGAATGAACCATCAACTATTCCATTCTGCATACCTCGGTTGTAACAAGTGGTTATTTGAGTTATTGATGTCTATCAGCTCAAACCAGTCTTGCCATTCTCCTCTGACCTCTGGCATCAACAAGGCATTTGCGCCCACAGAACTGCCGCTCACTGGATATTTTCTCTTTTTTTCAGACCTTTCTCTGTAAACCCTTGAGATGGTTGAGCGTGAAAATCCCAGTAGATCAGCAGTTTCTGAAATACTCAGACCAGCCCATCTGGCACCAACAACCATGTTTAACGTCACTTAAATCCCTTTTTTCCCCATTCTGATGCTCGGTTTAAACTGCAGCAGATCGTCTTGACCATGTCTGCATGCCTAAATGAATTAAGTTGCAGCCATGTGATGGGCTGATTAGAAATTTGCGTTAATGAACAGCTATACAGGTGTACCTAATAAAGTGGCCAAAGAGAGTACATACAGTACTTGATATGTAATACTAGGAATTTATATATATATATATATATATATATGTGCATACACATGTAATGTTACACTTGTAATATGGTTTCTGAAAATCTATAGTAAACTAAATTCAGCAAACCAAAAGGAAAACACAGTACATGCGAGTTTGATTATTATAATCTCTGCATAATACTACACAATTCAGTACAATTATTAAAGCAAAAGCAGATGATTTGTCTCAACAACTATCAGTGACTGCAGCAAAAAACAGCACGTTTCCCTTTCTTTGACAATACACTATACAGAACAGCACTCATATTTAAAGCAGCAATGTTTAAAACAGTTAGACCCAGAACACCATTAGCAACCATTATCGCAGCCTCTTCTTCTCCAGCCTTACTCTCTTACCTCTGTCTGTCTCTCTCCAAGCAACAGATAAAAGAAGTTAGAGAAGATAAAAAGCCCAGTTAAAGTGTTTCTCTCTGACAGCAGGCCAACAGGTACAATAGTCGGGCAGAAATGCTCTCAGTCCGTCACCCTCCCCCTGTATTCTCCTGCATTAGTGATTTTGTTAACACTGCGTGACTGCTTAATGAATTTAATCAAAGAGAAAGATTGCAAAGTTCACCTTTGATGAGCGGTGTGAGATGAAAAACACTCCTTCTCTGAGAGAATTATGTGTGAGTCTGATGATTTTTCATGACTGTTGTTGCATTAACAGGGATTGGTTTAAGGTGTGCGAGTTTTTGGTTTCACATCCAAATGAAATTGATTCTGATCGTATTTCAGTTCAAAAGTTCTCTGTTTTCAAACCTGAATTCTGTTTTTCATCAAACATACATAACAATGTTTTAAAATCCATATATTATCAGTGTATTCACTCATCCATCTATCTGTCTATAATCCATTATAGACATCACAAATTATAAAACGCCATCCCCCGGTATCGACAGCAACAAACATCTTGCAAACGAGCTGAATATTTTCTATTGTAGATTTGACACCTCTGACCAGACACCTCACACCCACCCGGATCATCTCCCTACACAGCCATCAATACCTCCAGCCATCTCCCTCTCCCCCCCTGCACTTCAGATCAGTGAGGATAATGGGTATCAGATCCTCAGTAAACAGCCATCAACACCTCCAGCCATCTCCTTCTCCACCCCGGCACTTCAGATCAGTGAGGATAATGTGCGTCAGATCTTCAGTAAACAGAGGAGACGAAAAGCACCAGGTCCAGATGGTGTTTCACCAGCCTGTCTGAAAACTTGTGCGGACCAACTGGCTCCCATTTTCACACAGATCTTCAACAGATCACTGGAACAGCGCAAAGTTCCATCCTGCTTCAAATGCTCCACCATCATCCCAATACCAAAGAAACCAAAGATCACAGGACTCAATGACTACAGACCTGTTGCCTTAACATCTGTGGCCATGAAGTCATTCGAAGACTGGTGCTAGCTTATCTGAAGGACATCACTGGACCTTTGCTGGACCCCCTGCAGTTTGCCTATAGAGCAAACCGGTCTGTGGATGATGCAGTCAACATGGGACTGCATTATATCCTAGAACATCTGGACAAACCAGGGAACTACGCAAGGATACTGTTTGTGGACTTCAGTTCTGCCTTTAACACCATCGTCCCATCACTGCTCGAGAACAAACTGACCCAGCTGTCTGTCCCTAGCTTTGTCTGTCAATGAATCACCAGCTTTCTGACAGATAGACAACAGCTAGTCAGAATGGGCAAAATCACATCTGACAGCCGCACCATCAGCACTGGTGCCCCCCAGGGATGTGTTCTCTCCCCACTGCTCTTCTCCCTGTACACAAACGACTGCACTGCAAAAGACCCCTCCATTAAGCTCTTGAAGTTTGCGGATGACACTACTGTTATCGGCCTCATCCGGAACGGTGACGAGTCTGCATACAGACAGGAGGTGGAGCGGCTGGCTTTATGGTGCAGATACAACAACCTGGAGCTGAACACGCTCAAAACAGTGGGGATGATAGTGGACTTTAGGAGAAACCCCCTGCACTCCCCCCACTCACCATCATGAACAGCACTGTGGCTGCAGTAGAGTCATTCAGGTTCCTGGGCACCACCATCTCTCAGGATTTGAAGTGGGACATTCACAGAGACTCCATTGTAAAGAAAGCCCAGCAGAGACTGTACTTCCTTTGTCAGCTGAGGAAGTTCAACCTGCCACAGGAGCTGCTCGTACAGTTCTACTCAGCTGTCATCCAATCCATCCTCTGCACTTCAATCACCGTCTGGTTCAGCTCAGCTGCCAAAACCAACCTCCGTAGACTACAGCGAATAGTCCGGACTGCTGAACGAATCACTGGCACTAGCCTTCCTACACTTCAAGAACTGTACTCTTCCAGAGTGAGTAAAAGGGCTCGTAAATCACTCTGGATGCCTCACACCCAGCACACTACCTGTTCGAACTGTTACCGTCTGGTTGGCACTGCAGAGCACCAAGCACAAAAACAGACAGACACAGGAAAAGTTTCTTTCCTCAGGCCATCTACCTCATGAACAGTTAAATATTCCCCTACTGTGCAATAAACATGCAATACTTTCTCATACGCACTTGTACACAGCACCTTATAACCTGTATATTTACAACATATCTGTACATACATTCAACATCCAGATCTTTTTGACTAACTGCATCTCTGTTTAATGTTTATTGCCTTTTCTTTCTTGTATTTAATTTTGTGTTGTCACTCATCACTTTATGTACACTGAAAGCTTCTGTTGCCAAAACAAATTTCTTGTGTGTGTGAAGCACACTTGGCAATAAAACTGATTCTGATTCTGATTCTGATTCATCCATCATCTGTGTGTCTGTCCGTCCGTCCATTCACCTGTTGATCATTTTGTCAATCCATTCATACATCCATCTATCCCTCTGCCTATCATTTCATCAACCCAATTATCTATTTATCCACCTATCCATCAACCCACACACTCATTCATCCATCCATCCATCCATCTGTCTATCATTTCATCAACCCATCCATTCATCCATCCATCCATGCATCCATCCAAACACCCACCCACCCACCCATCCATCTATCCATCAGATCAACTATCCATCCATGCATCCATCATCTGCCTGTCCATCCATTCACCTGCTGATCATTCTGTCCATCCATCCATCTATTTATTCATCAGTTGATCAACTCATCCATCAACCCATTCATCCATCTGTCTATAATTTCCTCAGCCCATTCACCCACCCACCCATCCATGCATCCATCTGTCCAGCATTTCATCAACCCACCCACTCACTCATCCATCCATCCATCCATCCATCCATCCATCCATCCATCCATCCACCCATCCATCCATCCATTCATTCACCTGTATATCATTCTGTCCATCCATCCATCCATCCACCTGTAGATCATTCTGTCCATCCATCCATCCATCCATCCATCCATCCATCCATCCACCTGTAGATCATTCTGTCCATCCATCCATCCATCCATCTGTAGATCATTCTGTCCATCCATCCATCCATTCATCCATCCATCATTTCATCAGCCAACTCATCCACCCACCCACCCACCCATCCATCCATCCATGCATCCATCCATTCATCTGTCCATTATTTCATCAAACCAACAATCCATCTGTCCAGCCATCCATCAACCCACCTACTCATCCATCCATCTATCCATCCACCCATCCATCCGTCTGTCTATCATCTCATCAACCCATCAATCCACCCACTCACTCGTCCATCCATCAATCCATTCATCCATCAACTCACCCATCTATCCATTTATTCATTCATTCATCAACTCATCCATCAACCCATCCATCCAGCCATTTATCATTTCATCAACCCATCCATCCACCCAACCACCTATCCATCAACCTATCCATCTACCAATTTATACATCTATCCATCATTTATTATTCATCCATCCACCTAAAAATATATATATTTTTACAGATTTTGTAATATTACTCTTACTGTAAATAATACTTTTATTGTAAGTGTGTATCTGAAATATTCATCCAAAAACTCTTCAATTAGTTTAGAAACACTATTAAGTCACATTTTTGAAAAAGAAAATAAATCAGTCGATCCAGTTCACAAAAACAGAACAAATCATGAATGAATGCTTTTCAAGTCATAGTGGTTTTGATTTCACAAAAAAATAAAAATCCCACACACCACAGATCACCTGGAATATAAAGCAAGAATCATAAAGGCTATTTTACAATTAGTTCATCAAGCTATTGCATTCTGTCAGAATCATGAAATTAAAGAGCTGTCTTGATATTCTTCACCTCTTGTGTTCACTTACAGTATATTCAGAAAGATTAAAAAAGACATAAATGTGAATAAACGATGAGGAAATTGTCTTTTATGCGATGATCTATTCCTTAAACATTCTATTTCTTTCTCATTCAAATTCACTATCAGCACAACTTCCGCAGGTTCAGCTCAGCAAAAAGATTTGTTTAGAGAAAAGCTCGATCCCCAGCAGTACTGTATCTGTGGTGGAGCTGGAAGTCTACAGTCAGCAGCAGTGACAGAGGAAGCCCCTGCTCTGCCCATCACACCCACACACTGCTTCAGTCTATTGATTAGTCCCCGCCTATCAGAACATCAATCATGGCCTACTGATCAATGGCTTTTGTTGGTGTGTTCAGGCTGCTCTTGGGAATAATAGGCCTTCACATGAAGCACTGGTGCTCGGAAGATCTGACCATTTAGAAACAACAACAACACAACTTTGTTCCAGAAGCCTGTTGCAATATCACGAGGAGGAACAATAGACACAGAAACAAAGACAACAACAATAATAATAAATAAATTAATGAACTGACCAAATATATGAATAGAGAATAAATAATTAATAGTTGCATATAAATTTGGTTCCATTAGGTAATGTACTGCGTTTACTAACATGAACAAATAAAAAAAAAAAACATTTATTCATCCCTTCATCCATCAATACAACCACCTGCTATCATTGTGTACATCCATTTATCTGTCCATTATTCTATTCACCCATTCATCCATCTATTCATCCACCTGTCTATCATTCTGTCCATCCATCCATCCAACCATCCATCCATTCAATCATCTGCCTATTATTTTGTCCATCCATCCATCCATCCATCCATCCATCCATCCATCCATTCTGCCTATCATTTTGTCCCTCCATCCATTCATCCATCCATCCATCTGCCTATCATTTTGTCCATCCATCCATCCATCCATCCATCCATCCATCCATCCATCCATC
>CAIGQZ010032545.1:791425-805165 GCA_903798205.1 Danio tinwini
ACACACACACACACACACACACACACACACACACACACACACACACACAGAGCAAACCTCATCCATCATTCTATCCTCTCTCTGCTAAAACCTAGTAACCTACTGCACTGGATCTACAGGGATCTTTTTTCATTCTACTGGTGGTCTGTGAACTCTCACTGGTTCTGTCTGACCTGAAGCAGTCTGGAGACTCACAGCAGCACACACAGCTCTACTCTAATGAATTTACCTTCCTCTTCACTTTCCTTGATGGACTCTGCCAGAGAGAGACAAAACACATACATCAGAGCTCCATCACAAGACAAAGTGTGTGTGTGTGTGTGTGTGTGTGTATAGTGCTAGAGTGCTGATTTCACTAGTGTGTGTATTTTGCTCTATAGACTACTGTGACTGTACTATTGGTATGTACTGAATATCAAATCAGAGCTATGAACAGGACGGGGGGAGATAAATGGGCTTCATGTTTACCAAGCTTGATCTCCTCATAAACATTCTCCTCTGTCAGAAAATGAAATAAGTAGAAGGGGGGGGGGGGGGTCAAGGTAAAGAGAGATAAGGGCTGAAGGTAAAAACATTAACAGATATTGTCATAGAGGTAGAAAGAGACAAAGTGTTAGACATATCATTGAACACATGAAAAAAAAACAGCTTATTGTGAATCTCAGACTTTGTTCTGGGCCCATAGATGGTGCTTTTTTCAAAACTTCATGCTAAAGCCTAGTTTAGAGTTGATTTTAAAATCCTTCTTTTTACTTATAAAGCATTGAACAATTCTGCCCCGGCCTATGTCAGTGAACTTATTAGGCCATATACAGCTTGTAGACCATTAAGATCCCATGACCAATTTCTTCTGTCTTTCCCTCAGTCTCGCTGCAAAACAAAAGGTGATCGAGTTTCTGTGTTGCAGCCCCAAGGCTCTGGAACAATCTCCCTCTGAACATCAGGATTTCTCCTTCATTTGATGCTTTTTAAATCTAATTTAAGGACTTATTTTTACTCTTTTGCCTTTGAGTGATGCATGCATGTTATTTCTCATCTGCATTTTAGTATTACTTATATACATATATATTTCTTTTTCTTATATTTTTAATACCAGTTTTTATTTTATTTTTTTTATTTTATTGTGAAGCACTTTTGATCAATTATGGTTGTGAAAAATTGTGCTCTATAAATAAAGTTTGCCTTGCCTTGCCTTGCCTTGCCTAGCTTATTCTACAAGATTTTAAGCCTGATTTGAGCCTGACTTGGAAAATAACGAGCTTACCGACAGATCAGGCTGTGATCGGGGAAAAATCTGCAGGTGCTCGTCACTCAGCAGTCTTTATGTTTGAACTACTAAACAACGCCTCAAAGAGGCTCGCTGAAGCGTCGCCGCCAAAAATCTAATATTTAGAATGCTGAATATTCCAAACCAGTCAGCCGACTCAACCCCACGTGCGGTCAGATGTAGTGACGAGCTGCAGCCAATGAGAGAGCATATCAGCATGAGCTGATGGCCGTGTGCTCAGGAGCTCAACAGAAACATCTGTGATTGGCTAGAATGGGCATCGATGCACTCACTTCCTTTTGCGTTAACACGGACACGAGAGTAGGCTATATTAACAGTGGAACTAGAATTCTGTAACTATTAGAATTACCATACTGGTCATTCTGACCGTTCTCATATAAGACCTCATATTGTCACATCATATTTACATTCAAAACTTCTATTGAGATATTAAAATTAAGCTTTGAATGTCTGTCATCCTATTTTATGACACCATCACCCTAAAAATATAATCTTATTTGGTAATACAGCCTATAAATATGTAGTTTAAGGGTGCTTTCACACCTAGACTTTTGTTCCGGAACCTGGTGCGTTTGCCCAGTTAGCGCGGTTCGTTTGGCATATGTGAACAGGGCAATCGCGCTCGGATCCGCGCCAAAGCAATCGCTCCGAGACCGCCTGAATGAGGTGGTCTCGGCTCGATTGAAACGAACCCTGGAGCGAATCGATTGTAGTGAGAAAGCGATACGATCCGAGTCCGGCTAAATCACAGTCTTTTATGAATATGTAATAGGCATACGGCTATTTGAAGAGAGAATTATGAGTAGGGCGGGAGGTCATTCCAGACATCCCAAGTCTCCCGCAAATGCACAGAAACTCCCTAATGCCCGCAAACGAGTGATAATCTCCCGGAAATCGTGCGTCTCCCTCCCGGTCCTTAAAATACATTGCGCACCCTTCTCATCACCCCTCCTCGCTCTTCAGACATGTCACGGGCACCCTTGTCAAGCACCACTAAACCACCCCCAACTGCTTAGCGGGACTCTTCAAAATAAACCGTGAAACTCTGACCAATGTGAGGAAAGTTTAATCACACGTGACTTGTTTTAGCTGTTTTGGTCAGTTTAGAAACTTTGCCGTGTGAAAGCGAATCGCACCAAGAACAAAGAGCAACAGTGTAACAATTTTAATCCCTGTTTCGGAACAAATGAATCGATTCACAGGTGTGAAAGCACCCTAAGATACTAGAACATGAGCAAAGGCCTGGCTTTTATTTTCGCTTTAATGTTCACTTTCAAACAGGAGCTATTTCACAGCACATAATATGCTTGACTGAAGTAATTTTATGTTTTTGCTATCAGAAAGTTATGTTTATGTTAGCTAGGCAAAAAATGCATGCATATTTAAAGTCATAGCGAAAAGTAGCAGACCTGCATGCAGTCATTTTGACCAATATGGTAATTAAAGGTAGAAATGCTCAGTTCTTTACTGTTTTGAAATAAAAAAAAAATAACAATGTTAGAAAGAAATACACAGATATTTAGAAAGCGTCAAGGTGTTATAGATATGTTAGTTTTATTTCAAAGAGTTATTAAATTACAAAACTCTCTGTATATTTATCCACTTGAACCTTGCAGATGAGCGATTGATCCGCTCAGTTGATTGACAATGTTTTGAAATGCTCCCTTGAAAGCTTGAAACGCTGTCAGTGATGTAATCAGCACACGAGCAGCCAATAGTGTTTAGCTTTTTCTGACGGCTCCTCCTTCAAAATTTCATTGGCTGTGATTTGGTAGCTTGACTGAGCTGTTTGAGAACAAGTTGTTGTCAGATCATGAGACCCCCCTCAAGTGGATCATTTACGTAGTGTCACGTAGTGTGAACACCACAGCGATTAAAAGACACAATATCAAGTCATGTAGTATGAACGGCACATGGATCTGCCGATGTTTAAAGTAGTGTGAACTAAGCTTAAGATGCTGGGTTCCACACAATTCCTTCATGCTATCCCAACAGAAATCGTTTAAGTTAACTTCATCGTTTTTACAAATTTAAGTGGACTGAATGTAAAACAATTAAGCTGTCCCAAATAGAGTTAAGAAGTGTGTTGTTTCAACTCATTTTAAATAAGTAGCTTGAACAACAATATTTGAATGAATATGACTTTTTAATTCTAAATTTGCACACTCATAGTATGTAGGGCTACATTTATTATTCATATATTTCAATTGTATATAACATTTCTGTCCATTTGTTCAGTACTCTACGGATAAAAGGTTTTGACATGAACAGGCTATGCTTGTTTGATTATTTGTCAGTCAAAACCAATGATTTACTGTAAATAAAACGGTGATGATTTCTGCACTCAAACATCATGGCATAGTTTTATGACTCATTCATTTTATTTAATCTATTTTGAAAATGCATGTATATGCCCAAAAGTATTCATACCCCTGGCAAGTTGTGACTTAAAGTTACTTTTATTCAAGTTTTTTTTCTCTCCCAAAGATAAGACAATGCTCTCAAAAAAAATCTTTCTTTCAACAACTTTTAACCCTAGAAACTTAGAAAAAGTTGATTTTTGTGAACATTTTTAATAGTTTAAAGTGATATATTGTCCGATTGATTATATTACGCTACAAAATCCTTGTAATTAACTGCCAGTACATTTTCTGTCATATTACAGACTTATACTCAGGCTTCTTCCAAAAGATAATAAGATAATGCACTCAAAAACGTTTTTGCTGCTTGGTTAAACTACTTATTGAACCTACACAATTCCCAAGTTTTTTTTGTTAGACAACTTAATTGTTTAATGTTCAATTCACTTAAATTTGTAAATTTGATTGAGTTAACTTTATCGATTTGTGTTGGGTCACCATGAAGGAATTGTATGGAACCCAGCATGTTTACAGTGTGTACAAGAGGTATCATTGTGGGAAGAAAAAATTTATATATTTCTCAGCTTTTATTTACATTTGAACAAAAAAAAAAAAGACAGAATTTGCCAGGGGTATGAATAATGTTTGAACTTGACTGTATTTGTACTAATGGGTTAAAAAGTGAAAAGGTATTAAAACATTTTTAATTTTTTATCCAATTTTATTATTTTTTAAGCCCAATTAAATTAAAAGACATCAAGCGTAATAATGTTTTTTAAGCAAAAAATCTAGGTTGGTATATTTATAATGAGAATAATTTATTGACATATTGCGAAACAAAAAATAATAATTAGAAGGTCGCTGGTTTGAGCCCCGGCTGGGTCAGTTGGCATTTCTGTGCGGAGTTTGCATGTTCTCTCCGTGTTCACATGGGTTTCCTCCAGGTGCTCCGGTTTCCCCCACAAGTCCAAAGACACACGCTATAGGTGAATTGGATAAGCTAAAATGGTCCGTAGTGCATGTGTGTGAATGCAAGAGTGTGTATTGATGTTTCCCAGTGATGGGTTGCAGCTGGAAGGGCATCCGCCGCATAAAACGTATGCTGAATAAGTTGGCGGTTCATTCTGTGTGACGACCCCAGATCAATAAAGGGACTGAATGAATGTTCTATAAAAGCAAGACGTTGTATTGCTTTATGTTGAAAAAATGTTAATCGCCCCTCCCTTACTTGCCTCTTGAAAAGCTCACATATATAATAAGAAAAAAATTATCTGAATTTTGTGATATCTGGGAGGTGTTTTTGAACTTTGTGAAAAATTGAGATATTGAAGTAGCTTTGAATGTCTGAAGTTGTGAAATGTGAATTTAATTTGATTAATTGATATAATTTGATTACATTTATTTTTTACTTATTTTTTTTTTTATCATTTAAATTTCATATTTTCCCTAAACCTGTCTGTAGTAAGTTTGGGGTATTGGGGGTTTGATTTATTGTAAAACCTTAAAAAAACTTTTTACATTTTTTTTTGTTATGCAAAAACATGCACTGTAAAAATCTTCGCAGTTTTCCGTACTTTGTGATTCTTGTTTTTATTTTTTTTCCCTCATTTATTTCTGCTTTTGAATTGCATTACGGGACCTTAATTTTTCTTCCAACTACGTTTAACCTTGAAAAGTTGGAAAAAGTGACTTTTATTAACCTCTTTAATAGTTTAAAGTGATATATTATCTGGGTTGGTGTTGTAAATTACAAAACAAAAACCTTGTAATAATCTGACAGAATATTTTCTGTTATTTTACAGACTTGTTTCTCTAAACTTCATCTTTTTTATACATTATATTATTTCAAACTATGAAAAATGTCAATAAAAGTCACTTTGTTAAACCACAGAGTTGATTTTTCAACATTAAAAGTCGACAGAGCAGAGATCAACATCCAATAATACAATTCTCAGCCGTAAATAAACAAAAAACACTTGTGAATCACAAAATATGGAAACTATTAATTTACAGATATTTTTTTTACAGTGTGGGCTTTCTGGCTTTTGAGAATATTTCTTGTTTTATTTTTTTTCTTACTGAAAATAAGCATTCTATTTATGTTTTCTGAATATGCAGACATATAGAAACATCAAAGTACAGGTCTGAAATTGACAATATAAAAATAAAAAATATACACACATACAAAGTTTTCTTATACCCATTTTTATCTTCTTATGATGTAACATCATATCAGGGGAAATTGCTGTGTTACACACTCACACACATAGACACACACACAAAATCATCTTCTGCAATCATATCAATCACATACTGAGTTTGAGATGTGACTTTACCCTCAATCTGCCCTAAAACCCTGCACTAAAAATACCATTCTCCAGGAGCATATCTGGAGCCTGTGAGCGGGAAAAGATTTCCAGCCCTCATCCGTTTATCATCTGCGACCTCAAAGCAAGGCTGAAGTTGGTAAGCTCCAATGAACTGAAGCTACGCAGTCCAAATGCATTTCACATCTGTATGAGGCACAGGAGCATCAACACATTCCCAGAAGAGCATGCTAAAGGTTATCAACCTGAAGTCACAAACAGAGCTTTATTCAGTCCTCAAGGTCTCACAGATATTTGTGCACCCAAACGTGATTTTTAGCAGGGAGTGAGAGTCTCCAAAGCTAAACTATGGGGATTAAAGGGAAAACGCTCACACTGGGGTTCGTTTAGCTGTAATAATATGCAAGCTGCATTCTGGTGTGTACATACTGTAAAACATTCTCATGCAAAGTCTCTGCATCGTTCTTATAATGTGTCGAAAATAACTTTAATACACACTCAAACCATGTGTGTATATATGTCTAGATATAGAGTTAATATTACATAGAAAGAGATTTTAGAAAACTACTGAAAAGTGAGGGGTCAGTATGATTGTTTTTTTTTTTTAAGAAATTAAACTTTATTCAGCAAAGTTGCATTAAATTGATCAAGATTGACTGTCAGGGTTCTGTCACTCTGGTCTTGTAAATTCTTGTTTAGGTGGCAGAGTCTGGACACTAGCTTTGTCTTGTCATGCCTTGTTGTGCTCGGCTCAAGTTTTCTGTCATTGTTTGTGTCTCTGTTTGCGCACCGTTGTGAGTGCATGCAGACCAGGGGCGATTTTAGGATTTTCATTTTAGGGGGCTCAGCTCCTTAAGAGGTAAAAAAAAATATAATAATAAATAAATAAATAAATAAATAAATATATGATGTTTATAGATCTGATGGTTCTATCTCTGTCAGTGACTTACAGTTAAAATGAGTACATCAACTAAGTGGTTCGGTCACTGTGTTGAATCCTTTCTGTGCATGCATGACTGTATGGTATAACATGGTAGTTCGTTTTGAAAGAAATATAGTGAAATGTTTGTTAAGAGTTAATTTCTTTTTTTTGCTGGAGGAAACAGTTGTTATTATAAGGTGAGGACTGAGGAAACAGTACATGAAAATCCAATTGCTCCTTCAAAACATTGCGGTACAAGTGATACAAGTATATCTATAGCAAAGAATTGCAAATAAGCATATTTTATAGCAATTTATCGATAAACACACACCTTGTTCTCTCGCTCTGCACAGCTGTGGTTTGCTGATCAAATGAAAACGAAATGACGAGGAACTGAATTCAGCCGCCGTCTTCATATCAAATTTAAAGAGGACTGAGGCGATAATTTGGTCTACAGTTTATGAGCTAATCGCAAAAGTTTTAGGGAGGCTGAGCAAAAATATAGGGAGGCTAAAGCCCCCCTAAAATAGGCCTAGCAACGCCCAAGGTGCAGACCGTGCGCTTGTACTCGTGTTTCATTCTCAGCGTCTCAGTCTGATTGGTTTTGGTTTCGGTTGGCGCTGAGATGAAACATGCGCGTTGCTTATGTGTGAGCACATGATAAGGTGTTTTAAATTATTGTGTGCTCATGTCTTGTGTCTATGTTTGTGTTCAAGCACGTGGCTCCTTGTTTACATTGTGGCCGCGCGCTTCAGTCTTGTCTTGTCCATTTATTGAGAAAGCACGATTAATGAGTTCTCTTATTGGCTGCGTGTTCTTGTCTTGCTTTATGTGAGCACATGGCTTGTGTTGTCTCTTTGTGTCATGTGCTCTCCCGTCTATTGTCTAGTCCCACCCTCCTTTACCCATTATTAGTTTATTAGGTTCATCTGTTTGTGTGTTAATTTACTTCTGCTTATATTCACCTCATGTCTGCTGTCTTGTGCCAGTTTGTCGTCTATACTCCCTCGTGTTCCTGCTCCAGTCCTGTCTTGCCAGCCCAGCCAAGTTTGTTTACCCCTTTGTGTTATAGTTATATCTTTCCCCCTCGGGTGGTTTTTGTTGTCTTTTTGTTTAGTTTTTATTAAATAAAAGCCATCTTATGTTGCATTTGAGCCCTCGCTCCCTCATCCTTCCTGAACCGTGACATTGACAGTACAGTACCTGACAAAGTTTTTGGAACAACAAATAATAACTTGACTTCTAGTTGATAATTTGGTATCAGAAGTGGCTTATATGAAAGAAAAAAGGCTTCTAGATTATGCTTATTTTACCAAAATAAAATATGACCATGCCTTGATTTTTAATTATTTATTAGGACAGTAAGGTCTGACTTTGCTTAGACAAAAGTCGTGTCACTTAACAGAAATATTGTTCAGTATAGAATATTAAGTCATGGTGCAGTGGAAAAATAATGAATATTGTGTATAACTCCCATGAGCTTGGAGGACTGCATCCATACATCTCTGCAATGACTCAAATAAGTTCATCAAGATTCTTTGTATTTATCTTCAATGTCTCCTCCTTCGTCTGACCCTAGACATGCTCAATAATGTTTATCTCTGGTGACTGGGCTGGCCAATCCTTGACCTTCTTTGCTTTCAGGAATTTTGATGTGGAGGCTGAAGTATGATAAGGAGCGCTACCCTGCTGAAGAATTTGCCCTTTTCTCTGGTTTGTAATGCAATGGGCAGCACAAATATCTTAATACCTCAGGCTCCGTTTACACTAATACGTTTTAGTTTTAAAACGGTGTTTAAGAATGAAAACGATCCACGTCCACACTGGCGTTTTACCCAGCGTTTCTGAACAACTCTCCGTCCAAACTACCCCGCTGAAAACACACATCATGTGACCACACACACACACACACACTCTGGCATGTGATGCAGCGATGAGAGCTGTGCACATCAGGACTGCTCATCAAGGATCTACCGCTGGATCTAATCTCACTATATTTGTTAAACGTGATATTTAATTCATCTTGTTGTCTATATCTAACGACATATTCCCCGACTTTGGTCTTTTGAATCTATTACTTGTTCTCCGGTAAAGTGTTTTATAGGAGCACAACAATAAGTTAATATATTATTTCATGTAACCACGTACACTGATTCTGCACATTTGACTGATTGCTTCTATTTATTTCCTATAATGTAAAAACTTATTGCACATTTTACTTTTATAATGGCCATTATTGAATATTAAAACTGATATTCAGCAAAAGAGATAGGGTATGTTTCATATTTTCAATAAAAATTAAAGGAGGCAGTAATGTTATAAGCTCCGTTTTGTTATAAATATGCATACAGCGAAGATGATGCTCAAACAAATATGTAGCTACCCAAAGCCTCAACATTTTTGGTGTCTGTTAAGTTGCTAATATCAAAATGAAAATAGGCAGTTCCTTATATCATGTTTTCATTTTATTGTTAAGAAAGTGAAACAACGTAGCCTGGGTGATGTAAATGGTGTTATAAAGTACACTGTTCCCTTTGAAGATTTACCCAATGTGTCCACGGGAGTTTGTTTTCCATATCAAACTTGCAAAGTCTGAACTTACAAAGAGAGGATTTAAGACTGAACTTTGTTTAGGCTACTTAATATTGAGGAAAAAGCCGTAATTAGATAGGCAAACATCTGCAGCCACGCCTAAGTTTTCAGATGTCTTCATTTTTCCCCATCCACACTGAAATGGAGCAGCAGTGTTTTAAAACCAAAACGGCCTCTTCAGCGTTTCCAAAACGCTCCATTTTCGGCACTCAAAAACTCTGACTTAGTGTGGACGGAAGGCGTAACAGTAGCAAAACTTGTGTTTTAAAACTAAAATGTATTAGTGTAAACAGGGCCTCAGACTGTTGATGTTGCCATCCACTCTGCAGATCTCTTGCACGCCCCATACTGAATGCAACCCCAAACCATGATTTTTTCTTCACCAAACTTGACTGATTTCTGTGAGAATTTTGAGTCCATGCGGGTTCCAATAGGTCTTCTGCAGTATTTGTGATGATTGGGATGCAGTTCAACAGATTCAACAGAAAAATCAACCTTCTGCCACTTTTCCAAATGATCAACTAGAAGTCAAGTTATTATGTGCAGCTCTTATAACTGGGATCCACGACAAGACTTTTGTCAGGTAGTGTTTTTAGTGTTAAATAATGTTTCTATTTTAAAAGAAATGTTCATTTAAACTCTCTATTCATTAAAAAACATGAATACACACTCACACCATGTGTGTATACAGTAGATACAGGTGTTTTTGTATATTTATTATTACACGACTAAAGGATTTTAGACAACCACTGAAAAGTCTGGAGTCAGTAAGATTTTTAAAAAATAATCATTTTTTAAGAAATTAATTGCATCAATTGCATTAATCAAGAGTGACGGCAACGTTATTTACAGTTTAATGTTAGATAAAATTTCTATATTTAAAAAAATTCATTTAAACTCTATTCATTAAAGAACATTAAAACACACTAATTAATACACAAACAATGACCGTATAGATAAAACAGTTTTTTAGCTATTACAGAAAAAACATTGAAAAGTCAGGGCTCAGAAAGATTATTATTATTTTTTTAATAAATAAAACTATTCAGCAAGGCTGCATTAAATTGACTAAGAGTGACATGTAATACATTTATAATGTTAGATAATATTTCTGTTTTCACATAAATACTCATTTAAGCAGTACTGAAACTGATTTTAACATTGATTATAATAGTAAAAAGGTAGAAAAGTGTTAATATTAATAGTAAAAATTGTTTCTTAAGCAAATAAGCAAATTAATATTGTTTCTGAAAATACTGAGTAACAGAATAACAATGCAAATAATTCTGCAAAATAATCACAATAATAAAATATTTTAAAGCTATTAATCAAGAAAACTATTGTTTTAAATTGTAATATAATTTTAAAATATTTTATATTTCATATTAATCAAATATTTGCAGCCTTGGCACATAAGGGACTACTTTCAAAAAACATAAAAAAAAACTAATAATAAAAAATTTAAAAGTACAATTTTCCAAAAATCCAAACAAAGTAATGCATATAGGGATGTGCTTTTTTGTTTTGTTTCCAACAGTTCATCAAAGAAAATTGTAATATTGCGTTTTACACTTTAGAAAAATTATTGTATATTATGTTTTTTTTCCTGTTTCACCCACAAAAAATATCCTAGAGCTAAAGCAGATTATCTAAACATCCCTGCAGTATTTTGTTCCTGAATGAATCCAATTTTGAATGATTCATTTGAGTCAATGATTCAGTAGTCCATTTATAAAGACTGTAACTGGCTAAGTTTAAATGAGTCAAGCATTTTGTTTGAATGACTCAATGAATCACTCATTTAGCAGTGTAGGTGTTTACAGAAAGTTTAAAATACATATATTAATCATTTACAAGTCAAAAATAAATGGTCTATACTGCTAATTTTAGGTTACATTTAAGTACAAGCTTAAATGGTATAGAAATGAATCTGACTATTTGTACCGATAGCGATACTGAAGCTGAAACTTTTTTTCCCAGCAGTGACTCCTACATTAAAGAACATCAGTGAGATAGGTGTTATGAATATAACAGAAGCTGGGAGCCACAGAGAAAGACTGTCTTAGTCTCCGTAAGGTTACAGAGGTGCTACAAGAAATGAAAGGCCACAGGAAATGGGAATGTTTTTGACATATGGTGCCGTTATGTCAGAGATGCATCGTGTGTCCTGCATATGGTTTGTCCTGGCAGTTTCTTATCTGGCACATGCTTAATTCTGTCATGGTGCCACCAAATTATAACGGCAACTCCATCTATTCCATACATGGGCATCTTGGCACTTCATAAGCACTAACGCACCTGCTGCCCAGCACAGAATTTAAGTCAGCAACCCTTTACAAGGCAAGCAAATTTGATCTTAAGTGACTAAATATTGTTGTTAGCACTGATTAATAAGCTATTTATTTAATTTGCCAATGATTGAGTTAGAAATAGGTATGCACCAAAAATTCTGAACTGAAACTGAAAATTCTGGATACACTTCGGACTGAAGCTGAAAATGGTTTGTAATAATATGTATTATTTTATTTTAAAAAATAAAGTCATTTTGTAAGACTTTAAAATTTAACTCAATATCTTGAGTTATACTGAAAAAAAAACACAAATGCCTATAAATTAGCCACATTTTATTGACAGTGAACAGGTCAATAGGCCTAATTTTACCAGCGTTGTCTTGACAACACGTTAGCACAAGTGCAAGCAGTAGGAACTAGTATACTATATAGATATGACCTTACATTATTTGCACAAACATTTGCTTGGAGAACTGCTACTTTTAACTTAAGCTTTGCTTGGTGCAAGCCATTGAAATGAATAGGTTTCGTAATGCAGCTCTATGAATGTAGGGAGAGTCAAACCAGTGTGTTGAGACTTTTTTTCAGTTAATATTTTGGGCAATACTTCAGTGCATCCCTAATTAGAAGCTTGAATTAAGTTTAGCGCAGATATTATTTCACTAGCCACTTTTAACCTATGCTTTGCTTGGTGCAAGCCATTGAAACGAACAGGTTTCATAATGCAGCGCTATGGCTGGAGGGAGAGTGAAACCAACATCCTGGGATGTTTTCAGTTAATATTTTAATATTTTTGGCAATATTTCTATCACGGGTAAAAACTGAAAATGCTGTTTTTAATCGGTGGTCAAAATTTCAGTGCATCCCTAATTAAAAGTTTGAATTAAGTTTAGTGCAGATAGGGAGCTCCCGATCACATCTATATTTAATATAACTAACTTCTTGAGCTGATGATAATAATGTGTGTGTGATTATTGAAGTGTCTTCGACATCTGATCCGTTCAGAAAAGAAAAGGACAAATGCAAGAGTGAAGCTCGAACAAACAAAGTAGAAGCCTGACAAAACACAGGAGCAAATCATTTCAGCAACCTGAATCCCGAACTGCCATGTTTATCATCGCCTTTTGGACTATCATGAACTGGGAATGACGAAATTACTCTGTAACAGAGGTTACATGTGCTGATGAAGATTACAGACACAGATGAGAGGTTTGCACTGACTGTGGGCTATGTTGCGAGTTGTTTTTGAACACAAATAAGGACTGAATGTATGCTGTGTGTAGCTTTTTCTGCCATTAGTAACATATTGGAGACTGTAAGCATCTGTATGTGTTTAAATATGTTCATTTATTTATTTATTTTATATAATTGCAGACTTTAAAGTAGGCTGTCATTGATCTGCAGTTATAATCAAATTATGTTCATAGAAAAGAGAGTAATAAACATTTATACACAAGTATTTATATGTATAAAGCATCTGTTTTGTAAGAAGTGCTTCCCATATGATATGTGAACAACCTGTATAGCTTTACAATAGACATTTATTCGAGCAAGAATGATGTTGACTGAAACTTTCTGTCGTACACCACGCCCACCAAAAGAGTACCCTTGGTAGTAGAAAAGCAAGCCTGATAAAGATGACCCATACTGACCCGTACCATTTCCAGTCAGTGGAAACGAGGCATTAGACAGTGGAAATGGCCATAAAAGTGTACCGAACCATACCATATCGTACCGTAAAACTCAGTGATAACGTGCCATAAGTATCATGAGCAACTTCAAAGCCATAATAGGGTCTACTGGTTACAAGTGGATGAAATTATAATCCATTACACAGAGGCAGAGAAATCGGATTGTGTATACCATTTTTCCAGGACTGGATAAAGAGCAGGGAGGGATCACACTAACACTTCTGTGTATGTGTTAAAGGGGGCCTGGTACAGAAGTGTGAGCACATGTG